>JASDQU010505371.1:42383-60006 GCA_032191745.1 Picea mariana | reverse complement strand
TGCACCACACTTAGTCCCCTCATCATATAAAGGGGTTAGTCAAAAAACACATAGGCACTTAGGAGGATAAAATCAATTTCCCTTCTTTTCTTTTTGCCACATGGATGGCTTGTTTTGACTCACAAGATAAGTTGGAAATCATTTTTAATCACATTTAACTTGCATTGGGACTAGAAGTTGAGTAACAATCGCTTAGTATATACTTCTCTCGTGCCTCCAAGCGATCTCAGAAAAAGATTGTGAAACGATTTCATCTCCCTTAAACAAAATTAAAACCTTTAGGAGAGGACAAAATCCCTTCTTGGGACTCCTCTTAGTTTGCTATTTCAAACACATCTTAATATTTTAATGGGCCCATACATGCCCACATGCTGCAAAGATAGGATAGTGTTTGAAATTTTTTGCTTTCTTAGATAAAAAAACTAGGGAAGTTTAAAGGTTTTGTAACGGGCCCATACATGCCCACATGTTCAATATAAGATAGTTTCAAAGATTTTCTTAGATTACATCACAATAGGGAGTTAAAAGGATAGTAATGGACCCACATGTCCACATGCTAGCTTCCTAGGGACTTTTGAATTACGCAAGGTTGTACCAAAGGCACTTAGTTAATTAGATAATCAAACTCTTGTAAGGACCAAGCGAAGTCCACATGTAGCAAGGTGACATCTAATTCACTAAAAATTGGCACACTTTCACTCACACACAAAATTCACTTATCACTCACATAACTTCTTCTTGAAACGTGGAGGTCAAAGTAAGTTTTCTCCAAAGGGATTCCGAAAATACCCCACCCTTTTCTTGACGAGACTATCCACTCCCATTTTTAATCAACGAGGTTGGTTTTCACCCCCAACCTCCCAAAACAACTACACCTAAAATCTTTCTAAAAAATCACTAATTTTTCCTCCACAGGAGGTGCCAAAAGAAATTTTTTAGTCTAGGTAGGATTTTGGGGATAGGCATCCAAATAACTCCCCGTTATCTGGTTCTCACATTGTCAAAACATAGAGGTTGTCAAATAGGGAACTGAAAATCCTCCAAGTCAAGTGTTCCAATACCATAAGGCAGGGAGATACCCATGAAGGGTTGAAGGCCGAGGTCTGGTTGTTCTGTGCGTCCCCCCTTGAGGTACCCACCTCTTGGATGGGATCCAGCCCGTGACCCATTTATTAGGCCGAAAATCTAAATGCCGCACTTTGACCGAGGTACCTAGTGACCAACTTTAGGACATCTACCCAGGTGGAAATTGTGGGATGCAATTGAACCTTGATTGGATTTTGTGTGGCTATTGGGAAATATCACCAGCTCTTTCGGGATATGCCCCCTTTACCCCTCATTATAACTGATTATTTCATCCTTCACTAGTTTCTCTTCCAGTGACTTCAGACCCCACTATTAAGTATTATTGGAAGGTCCAGTGCTATTTGAGAGGAAGGACGTTACGTCTTCTAGGACATGAGCATTTGCTTTCTTTTGATTCCCCCACGCAGACAAAACCCACTTACCCATATATATGCTTCTTGTTCAAAACATTTTATGTATGATGCACATCTAATTACAGTTTGATTTGGATATATATATTGTGTAAACATTCAACGCAAAGGCTCTTGTTTCTATATTACTCTCACCACTTTTTGCACACATTTACACAGCTAGTCTGACATCATAGGGGAACCACAGAACCCTTATCGTTCACAACACTTGCTAAACCTCCCTCCTATCTTAGGGGGAGTATCTGGTCGTGCCCGCTCATCAACACCTCCTTCACACACTCTTGTGAGTGCTACTATTTTAGGATCATCTTTGCTTGGTTCTACATTACTTGGGTCAACTTCCCAAGGTCATCCGTTCACTCTCTCTCCTTTACACGGAAGCGGGGGACCCAATTCCTCTCAAGGAGGAAGAACCAACCCACCTAGCCCCCCTCAAGGGTCAGGTTCACAACACACTATGGCTAGAGATAATCCTCCCCCCCCCACTGCAGATGCCATATTTGGCCTCTCTCAACATACTGGATCTCACCAAACTCACCAATGATCCTATATTGCATGATCCCACATGGCCTATAATGCCAACCAAACTACCTTCAGACATTCCAAAGTTTGAAGGAAAGGCAGGTGACGATCCTGCCAACCATGTCATGACCTTTCACCTATGGTGCTCCTCCAATAGCATTATGGATGATTCCATCAGACTATGATTATTTCAACGCACACTCATTGGCCCATCGGCTAAATGGTATGTTGAAGAAAAATCAGGGTCCCACGCAACTTTTGAGTCATTGGCCAAAGCATTCTTGACCTTCTTCCAATTACCCATCCACCACGACAATGGTCTAGAACTACTTTCTAATTTCAAACAAATCTCAACCACACACATCGCTAACCACATTCACGAGTGGCATAGGTGACGTAGTTTGTGCAAAGCAGAAACCACCAAGCAACAGTGTCTCGACTGGTTTCTTAGATCACTTGTCTCTCTCCTCGGTAAGGATGTAGCTTCCACCTTCCCTCAATCTGAAGAGGAAGCCATCAGCAAGGCCCAATAGTATGACCTCATCTATGCACAGTCAGGGTACTTATACATGGTACTTCCTGATCTTCCAAAACCTGTGCCATTTGGCCAAGACAAACATGGGATGTCTCACTCAACAGACGGACTGATCGGTGCCACCACACACCACAGTCCACAACCCCAACCACCACCGATGTATGGCACACCTCAATACCTGCTGGCATACGGGGGCACTTCTTATTACCCCCCACCCCCTTATCAACAACCATACCCTGTTGCTATACCCCCACCCATCAGTGGACCACCGCCGGCACCCCCCATACATCCACCTATTCCAACAACCAATGGTACTCCCTCAACCTCAGCTTATAGTACTAGAAAAAGCACTATGCCTTCCTATGTACCTTATGGATCAGTACCACCAAAAAATCCATACTTCCCATTTCCTGGTCCTCCACAACCCATGGCTCCCCCACATCCTCATGCGGGGGTGAATTTTGTTCAACCCTCCGATGTTCAACAATACCAAAGTTTTGAACAGTTGAACACAACCAATCCAACCCATCCATCGAACAATGCCAAGAAGAAAGGATGGAACAGGAATAACAACAACCCAGGTCAAGGCAGGAATCAACCCCCACAACACCAACCCACTGGGGGCAACCAGAACCAAGGGAACCAAAACCCCCAAGGGGGCAATAATAATAAATGCCAAGGGTGAAATAATGTTAAAACCATCTTCCCTTGTGCCATTTATGGTGAGTTTGGCCATTACACTCATCATTGCCCCCAGATCATTGATTTCAAATGGTTGAAAGACTCTGGTAGTCTTCCCCATTCTCCTGCACAGCCTGCCCCTCCGCAGGCACCACAATAATACGTGCAACAACCCCCTCCCGCCGTGATGCAAAATCCTATTCCACATCAAGGTGTGATAAACACCCAATAGGACACACAACATCCCCCACCTCAAGTGGGACAATACTTCAACCCCAACAATCCAGCAGATCATATAATTCTCCTCACCAGTGAGGAAGAAATCCTTCTGCAAATGCGTAATCATCAGTATCATGCCCCCGCTGAGTCTACTCCCATCCCTCCAGAGACAAACCCTACACTGACAGGACCCCCATTAGTGATCCCTCACCCTTTCGCCGAACCACCGCTTCGCATCCCTCGCATCCCATTGCGCAAGAATGTCCACAACCCACAGGCTAGGGCATCTCATAACTATAGTTTTGTAGATGACTTAGCACAATCCTCGGCTGCCATGTCAGTCTTGGAAGTCCTCCATACTTGTCCTACTCAGCAGAAATCACTAATTTCCGCCTTGGGGGCAGTTGACCCCGTAGATACCCGACTCATTACCTTCGATCTTGACAGCGAAGAACCTCATCTTCCCGCCTTGATCCCTTTTCAAATACCAGTCAAAATACGGAACATCACAGTTCATTGGTGTATCATCGATGAAGGTGCATCTACATGCATTATGTCCAAAACGTTATGGTAGAAACTTGGTTCTCCGGAACTCATACCCTCTGCCATCACATTACGAGCTTATGACAGACGACCATCTTCTCCTGAAGGGCTCTTTCAAAATGTCCCTGTTGAACTCGGGGGCAAGACTATTCTCATCGATATCGAAGTTATCGATGCCCCACTCGATTATAATATCCTGTTCGGTCGTAGCTACATGTACGCTATGAAGGCAGTGGAATCTTCCGTCTTTCGGACAATGATGTTCCCTCACAATGGAAAGATCATTACCATTGACCAAGTCTCACATTATGAGCCTAATCCATCTGCCAACATCGATAACATTCTTCCTCTCATCCACACAAGCCATGACACATATCCACTCGTCGAGATGGGTCCTAGGATTTTTAAAGATCCATCCTTATTAGGAACATATCATGGAGCACCACCACTCCTACACCCTTCCAATCAAGTGTGTGTCACATCATCTAACGAAACTCACACAGAGGATACCCTTCCTCCTACAGAGGTTTCTATCATATCTGACGTCCCACTCATCACAGAACCCCCTCCTCAAGAACCTCCTGGACACTCATCGACCCCACCAGTCCACGATTCCACCTCTCCCCAAGGACATAGTCCAGTTTGGGAGACAATTCCCCAACCCCTCACTCAAATTCCCTTCTTTTACCCTCCACCAGGTATCGAAGCTTTTCAGGTAGCCACAATGCTCACACTACCTAATATGGTGTTAGCAATCCTAGTTTGGTATTTACACCCACTAGAGATGGTCCCTCGACCATCCCTTCCCCCCCAGGAAGGAATCCCCATGACGATTCCCATCCTTACCCCCACCACCCCCCCACTCACTAACTCCCCTGCTATAGCTGGGGGCAGGAGAAAGAAGAAGGAGCCCACCGTTCCACTTCCTCCACGCATCCCACCACCTTGTGCACTATGTGAGAAAGAGGGCCACCAAACCAACAACTGTCCATCACTACTTGAATTACAAAATTTGATCCCCCTCAATCAAACTCCCCCAACACCCTCCACTACTTATAGTCTCACCACTACCACGCACCCTTCCAGTAGTAAAGGGTTGAGGAACAAATACGCTTGTGCTATATGTTCAGAGTATGGCCATTATACCCATCATTGCCCGGCGCTGCCATGCTTTCGACAGACATTAGCCACCGTACGACATAACTTCCAGAACAACCCCAGTCCTGCTATGTCCTCCTCAACAAATATCACTGACATCCGTTATGTCACCACTTCAGTCAATGAATGTATGAGATGCCCTTGCTCTCTCTACAATTCATTAGCTCATTTTACATACCAGTGTCCTATGATCCTTGAATACAGGCCACGTCAATTGACCCTACTTCACCGACCCGCAGAGGCGATAATTGACATTACCTCGTCACTCGGGGCTCTTCATGTCATTTCTCCCGAATCGGAGGCACTCCCAACACCTCCATGGTTCGTAGATGACGTATCTGAGGATTCACCCCCCAACCCCCCCAACTCTCCTACTCATTCCCCTATGGACACTCTCCACCCAACCACCACGGGTACCCCTTAGTACTTCAATATATGGTTTATGTCGAGTGAACCCTCACCATCTCCTAACAATGTTCCCCCTGCTTCTTCACCAGGGGGCAACCGCATGACCACTATCACCGAGATCACTCCTCACGACCCCTTGTATTYCTGTCACTTTCAATGTGACGAAGAAATACTAGAAGAGTTAAACCACCCAGATTCTCCTTGGGAGGTGCTACACCATCATGCACTCTTCTCTCCACATGAAGCCCCCATGCCTCCTAACCACAACCCCATTTATGCTGTCGAAACCAAGGATTTTATCCCATCAAGGCCTATCGACTGGTTCAACAATCCCATTCCTGCCCCTGATGCCTTTGAAGAGGGAAACATGGCCAACATTTCCCCCACCATTAAAATTGACATTTCCATTAAAAAAGGCATCGTCGAAGAAATCACCATTGGAGATGCTTGCACTGCTCAGGAAATCACCGCATATAAAGCCCTCTTCCAGGAATATAGGGATATTTTCGCCTGGTCATACATGGAAATGCCTGGCCTTGATCCCTCTATTGTCGAACATCGCATCGACACCTGGCCCGACTTTACACCAGTTTGCCAAAAACAGTGACCGCTACACCCATCCAAAGCAGCGGCTATCAAAGACGAAATTGACAAGTTACGCGTAGTCGGGTTCATTTACCCCATCGCCTATACCTCATGGGTTTCCAACCCTGTACCGTTAACAAAAAACAAGGCACTATCCATGTTTTCACAGACTTTCACGATCTCAATCATGCATGTCCCAAAGACAACTTTCCAATGCCTTTCATCAATCAAATTATTGACGACTGCGCCAACCACGAGGCTCTCTCCTTTATGGACGGATTCTTTGGCTATAATCAAATTCAAATCCACCCAATCGATCAGTATAAAACCGCATTCACTACCCCGTGGGGTACTTTTGCATATCGTGTCATGCCTTTCGGCTTAAAGAATGCTGACACAAATTTCTAGCGGGCGATGACATACATCTTTCACAATCTGGTTAATATCATCCTCGCCTACTTGAACGACCTCACAGCTCGATCCAAGAAATGCACCCAGCAGCTCGATGATTTATGAATCATCTTTCAACGGTGTCATCAGTACAACATCCGCTTGAATCCTCTTAAGTGTGTGTTCTGTGTCACCGCAGGGCGCTTCCTCGGTTTTATTGTTTCCCAAAGCGGTATTACCATGGACCCCCTCAAAGTCCAAGCTATCACCGAAATTCCACCTCCTTGCAATTTATGACAACTTCAGAGTCTACAGGGAAAAGCTAACTTTCTTAGATTCTTTGTCCCAGATTACGCCATACGCGCACACAGTTTCCTTTGCTCACTACGTCACAACATCCCTTTTCACTGGGACGACCATGCCCAGTAGTCATTTGACGATCTTAAAATAGCACTTTCAAATGCACCTTTAATTAGTGCACCTGACTACAATCGTGACTATATCCTCTACGTATCAGCATCAGCTGTATCAGTAGCTAGCATCCTCATCCAGCTCGGTGATGATAATCGTGAACATGTCATTTATTACATTAGTAAAAACCTCTCAGGGCCACCCTTGAAGTATAAACATGAAGAGAAACTTTCTCTTGCAGTTGTCCTCGCAGTCCAGAAACTGCGCCATTACATTCTGCTTTGCACCACAAAGGCCGTCATAGATTCCAACCCTATGCAGTACTTGCTCAGCTGTCGGCAAGTTAACGACAAATTTGCTCGATGGATCATTATCCTTCAGGAGTACGACCTCGAATTCTCAACACCTAAGAGTAAGAAGGCCCTCGTTCTCACCAAACTTGTCACGACCCTCCCATCTGACACCACCAGTGCCCCCATCAACACCAACTTTCCCGACGAACATCTCTTTTACATCACTTCGGATGATCCTTGGTACGGTGGCCTCCTCGTCTACCTCCAAACTCAAAAGTTCGGTAACCACCTTTCATGAGATGATCATCGTCATATTCTCCATCAGGCCCCCCGCTACCTCCTCATCGGAGACATCCTATACCAGCAGGGCGTTGACACCGTTCTTCATCGATGCCTGACTATTGATGAGGCCGATAGAGTCTTAAACGACTGCCACAACGGTGCATGTGGGGGCCATCTTTCGGGTATCTCCACTGCTCAAAAGATCATACGAGCCGGTTAATTTTTTCCTACCTTGTTTCATGATTGCATTCATGCCATGAAATGATGTGAGTAATGTCAACTCTACGCCAACAAATCCCGCGCTCCCCCCGCTCTTCTTCACCCTATCATTACTGCCGACCCTTTTTGTAAATGGGGCATCGACTTCATGACTTGTAATCCCCCCTCCAGCAATGGTCACAAATACATCATTGTCGCTGTTGATTACTTCACCAAATGGGCCGAAGCTATGCCCACTTTTAACAACACCACTGACACTGCAACACGTTTCTTCTTTAACCACGTCATATCCCGATTTGGAGTACCCCTCCAACTCGTTTCCGACCATGGAAAACACTTTGAGAATGAGATCTTCATCAAACTCTCATCTCGGTTAGGATTCTCTCACGAGTTTGCCTCACCATATTACCCTCAGTCTAATGGACAGGTCGAGACAGTTAACAAAGTCCTCAAGACTATGTTACAATGCACGGTTAATAAATATAAAACCAATTGGCATCATATGTTATTTTCTGCGCTATGGGCTTATCGAATGACTGTGAAAATCGCTAACAGTTTCACACCATTTCATTTAGCCCATGGGGTTGAGGCCACTCTCCCCATCGAGTGAAAAATTCCCACCTTACGCACTGCAATTGAGCTATTACCCGACACTGCTCCAATGGAGCAGCACTTGCTGAACTTGGAGTCTCTGGATGAAGATCGTCAATCTTCTTTACAAAACAACGAGGCAACTAAAAAACGATCCAAGGCTACCTTTGATCGCCATGTCAACCTTCGCTCATTTCGCGAAGGTGACCTCATCCTGACTTACGATATCACTCATGATACCTTTGGCCATGGTAAATTTGAGTCACTCCGGCATGGCCCATACATCATTCAACATTGCCTCACCAAAGGCTCATATATCTTGGCCTCTCCCGAAGGTCTCTCTCTCAAAGAACCCGTCAACGGGTTGTATCTCAAGAAATTTTACGCTTAAAAGTAGTTATTCTACTTTAGGTTATTTCTTTTCTAGCGTTTTTAATATTTTTTCTCCTTCCCTCATGTCTAAACTATCCTTTGTGCTATTGACAGATGCTTCCTCCACCAGCCTACCACATCGGTTACGCCGACGGCGCCAGCCGTTGGACACAAAATCTCGTTTTGGCTGCTTGGGCTCTCTACACCCCCTCACATGAAATGCTCCATTCGAGAGGCATATGTTTGGGGTCAGCAACCAACAACCAAGCCGAATACACCACCGTCATTGGCCTCCTGGCCGATGCCTAGCACCATCATATTCATCACCTTAGCATCTTCCTTGACTCTCAACTGGTCATTCTCCAGCTTAACAATGCGTACTGCGTCCTTGATCCTTGCCTCTTTCGCAAATACCTGTAGGTTAGGCTTTTATCTTGACATTTTGATTCCATTACATTTACACATATTCCAAGACAATTGAATCACATTTCAGATAACCTAGCTAATATTGTGTTAGACTGGCATATATCACATCAAGCTACCTCTACACATACATAAACACATCAAAACCCTGTCACAGCATATACATAGAATAGACATCATCAAAATATTAACCAAAAAACATGTAAACACCACATAAGTCTCAAACAGTCTACTCATGTATATATATATAGATCCACAGTGCCATCCGAATGTTTACATACAAAAAATACAAGTATCCGCAGGCCAATGCAGCACCTCGGTACAAAATGGGCTCACCAGCCTATATACAAAAAATATCTATACATCAAATGCCTCAGAGCACCACTCACAGTGCCTCGAGAGCACCACCGCCCGCTCCTCCCTTAGGCGGTGGCAGCCCACCACCTCCTGCCCCAGGAGGTGGTGGTCCACCCCCTACCGGCCCCTCCTGCCCCGACGACAGTCGTTCGGTCATCAACGCAGCAACCACTGCTGCTCATCGTACTATGGCCCGCCATGGTGGCAGCACCCCCACACACTACTCCAGGAAATTCTCGTCCTGGATGCGAGACCATATGCCCTCAGGCACCTCCTATAATATCGTCTCTAGGCGACGACGTATGTCCTCAAAATCAGCTCTAGCCACTGCCGAAGGAGCATGTGATGGCCCAACACCAGGGTCATCAAACCGACACCTCCTTGCTGCCCTCTCTGGCTCAGCTGGTCACACTGTGGCCTCATCACCCCGACGTCTCTCTCCTCACGGTGGTCTCTCCGGCGCTCACTGCAACTCCACCTCGCGCCCGCGAGGTGCCACATATGCACATGCAAACAAACAACAGATAGTATCAGCATCTATATCATATACATATGGACTGCTATCTCAATCACAAAGTAGAAAAAACATACACATAAACACTAAACATACCTCGATGATCAAAAACCTCCCCTGGAGGTAGCACCATGTCCGGATCATCCCGGAAGTCCACCCCAGAATAGGGGTAATGTAAAATCACCTGCGACATCTGCTGCCATACCTGCGTCACCTCTGCAGAAAAGAAGTGGCCACCTTCACCA
Organism: Picea mariana; assembly: GCA_032191745.1. Classification (NCBI taxonomy): domain Eukaryota; kingdom Viridiplantae; phylum Streptophyta; class Pinopsida; order Pinales; family Pinaceae; genus Picea; species Picea mariana. The sequence continues at coordinate 49,762 of JASDQU010505371.1, read as the reverse complement.
CCACCATGGCGAAGCAACACAGTCGACCACCGCCTCAACCGCAGCTCTTGCGCCCCAGGTGCACCCAATAGAATCCTCGGGCGCAACATCGACACCCTCTCTAGAAACCAGGCCACTAGGATGGACCCGAAGGCAAATTCCCCCGTATCCGTGGACCGACAGTGGTCCAACTGCCCCACCATCCTCGCATGCAGTGTAAGCCCCCAAGCGAAACGCTCGCCGACCAACACTCTCTCCAGCACCAGAAGCTGGCCACCACTGATCCGCTGGGTCGCCAGTGACCCATATACTCACACAATCATCACTGCTATACAACGATGCACCAGGAAATCTATAGACGCAATGCTCACAACCATCCCAAACATAAAGTTCTGACCCAAACAATATCTCCGACCAATAGTCGCAAGCTGCGTATCCCTAGGAATCACTAGCTCTTCTAGTAGGGGCGTTCCCTGAAAGGGAAGCCCAATTAAGAAATATACGTCCTCCACCACAGTGAAGGGGATCTACTCTCCTCGCACGAGGAAGCAGTGYAGCTCCGGACTCCACATCTGGATCAGGAACTGTAAGAGATACTCCTGTGCTCGTATCAACGGGCACTCAAAGAACTTTAGCAGCCCACAGGCTACCAAATTCGCATGCACACCTGGCCCCTCAATGGCCACGACGTCTCGCAGCTGAGACCAGTCTCGCTCTCGCCAACCCACTGGCATCGTCACAACCGTCCACCTGCAGACACAACACAGAGTCCTATATCAGCTCAAGAAACCGTCAACAACATCAAATAGACTCATTTTTCTACACCTCAACCTTTCTTCCTAGGTGCGGTTTTGTTACCCACAGGCGCACACACATGCACGCCTGTTCACTACACAGGCGCACACACATGCGTGCCTGTTCACTACACAGGTGTGCACACATGTGCGCTTGTTTACTACACAGGTGCGCATGTGTGCGTACCTATTCACTACATAGGTGTGCATCAGAGTGCACCTGTTTTCTTCACAGGCACACTCCAAAGCGCACCTGTTCACCATACAGGCACGCACAGACGCACGCCTGTTCAACCTACAGACGCGCACTTGTGCGCACCTGTTCAACCCACAAGTGCGCCCTTAGAGTGGGCCTTAAATCCCCTCTACCACGCCCCCATGCACGTATATCCGGTGGACAGGTGCGCACATGTGCGTGCCTATTACCGGATCACCCATGCATGTGGGGCCCATATCCCCTAAATATCTCTATACGGCCCCCCGTACAACCCCTGCCCAAAAAATGAAATCCTATTTTTATGCAGGATGATCAGACCACTAACCTGAAGCTCGCTAATCGCCAATCGGATGCCTCATCCTCCCCCAATCTCCAAATCTCCTCTGAAAACTACTCGTCCAGTCACTATTGCAGCAGGTACAAATGAGGTGGCAATGTGGGCCCTACAGCTATATATAGGCCTTTTTGCCACACTTCCACTCACCATTCCGGGAGCCCATGGTGTCCATTTTTCAATCCGTCTTCAGCCACGGGATCAACATCCCGTCATCTACATCACAGCAGTCCCTGGGCCTCTTTTCATTCTGGGCCCTCGGGGTGCCTTTTTTTTCATACCCTGGTCAGGTACGCATGCGCATATTCACGCTTATCAAATACATGCTCATATCTTCGATTCTCTTCAGATATTGTTCACTTTGGGTATTTTCCTCATACATCGGCACAACCCCTTCAGGTATATACTCAGCACTTGCATGTAGTCTTTCCCGTTGTATTGCACTTACATTTCCAGTCACACCCTCTAATATTTTCCTCTAGAATCCCCATTCCTGGCTCTGCAGTACCCACACCTCCATTTTCATCTTCGGTACTGTTACCCTGTAGCATTCTTACCCACATGAGTTGTCCCATTCATAGCACCTTTTGACACTTTTTGACACTCATGATGTTTTTCAAAACCCTTTAGGGATGGGAGTCCCGATAGTCTTTCATCATGTTGCGAATCAACCACATACTCCTTCTCCTCATTTTGCTAGCTTTCCCACACGGACTCCCAAATTATCTCTTCACGGTTCTATTTTTTAACTGCACCTCCACAGTATCATGAACCCTCCATTTCATCCACAATCATTTTGCCCATCCGCAAACCTACCTTCATTTCACCTACCTCATACAGGAACTCACCAATGGGGCCCCCACCCTTCATCAATTTTCCAAGAAAATTATGCCCTACATGGGCCACCCATATCACACTGGGGCACCCGTTTCTGTATTTGTACATTTCTCCCCAATTATTCGTTATTTATTGTACAAATGCCTTTATTTTCAGTCATTACATTTCCCTTTTTGTCGTCACCTTTGGCGACCTGCTTCCCTCTTTTTTGGCCAACCGCAACCCATGTCACCCTTGGTTGGAGCACTACTTATCATCTTCCCTTGCCGACATCTTCCATATCTTCAGAGTACCCTACAGGTCACTTACCTCTACCCTTTGAATTTGTTCACCTTGTCTCGCCTCTGGCACAACTTATCCTTGGTCTTGTCGTCCCCCTGACACTCGACCTCGTTGAACGGTTGTGGCCACTTTTTCTCTCATACATCCTCCAACCAAGGGAAATATTGAGTCTTCTCACATCTTGACTTCGTCCATGTACCTCTGCCACTTCCTCACCTCACCTAGTAGATTTCATGAAGCCATTTTCTTTTACGAGTCGCGTCCCCCTTTTTGTCGACATCAACACAGTTTTCCAGAAGGGCGATAGTATCTTGATTCTCAGTATCCACTCAATGAGAGATCTTGGACGACATAGGGTGAAACATCATTGCTCCCTACTGTCATTGACCCCCATAACATTCGATGCCAACACTTTCTCATGTTACAGTGGGTCTTACTTTTCAACTATTGCAGTTAGTTCTTTCAATTACCGAAGACCTTTGAACTTGGCGGGGCTATCAATGCCCACATCATTGCTGCTAATTGTTACCGCGATCACTGCCTACTATTCAGAGTATGTTCATTTGTAGAATTATCTTCTGCCTTTATCACAACCGCCCTTGCGGGCACTGTAGTTGTCTACACCAACACTTTAGTCATCTTTTTTCAGAGTTACATAACATGAGCATGGGGCATGCCTGCCTCGTTTGTACACAATTTTCTATTTTATACACCTCATGGAAGGTCGGGTCCTACCGGTTCCTTTTTTCTCCAATGGATCACTCTGAAAGATCCCACTATGGCTCTATCTTACAACAACATTCTCAGTAGAAAAAACATTGATGGATTTCGTCTATACGTATGCTCCTAACCTCATCCATCAGGGGGCATCTGTTATCACTGAAATTTCGTCCACACATGGTTACAAGAACTCAGCATCGTCAGATAGTGATGAAGTCATCCATGGATCTAGATTAATACCACAGCATTCAAAAAAGGTCAAATACTGTCCAAAGTAGTGAAAAATTGAAGAACGCTTTGCAGACATTGGGCGTGCGCGCACATGCACAGAATAGGAATGTAGAAATCGCGCACAGGCGCACGATGCACGACTGTTAGCGCAAATAGACGTGCACCTGCTAAATGATGCATTTATGGAAGTGGTTGGCCTCCCAACCACTTATGGTTCAGCTCCCAAGCCGATTTGACCCTCAAATCTGGACTGGATCCGACTGGTGGGCTGGTAAAAGACCTAATAATGCCCTAATTGGCCTCTTTTCACACTACAAAGCAGTTAAACAATAACCCAAATGAATGCTATAAAAAGACATGGATGCACCTCATTTTCTCAAGGAATTCAAAGTAATGTTATGTTGCCTCTATTATTTTGAGGACTCCATCCTTGACACAAGCATATTAGCACCATTACATTGGACAATCCACCTCACCATTGAGTGGATTTGTAAAGAGTTCTTTCATCACCATTTTCCATTTTTCTTTGTTGTAAGAAGAGCTAGCTAGTGAGGGTCCAAGAGCCTTCCCTTGGAGGAAGAAGGGACTCATAGTCCCCTTTCTTCTTGGTGCTTTGTTTTCATCAATAGATCAGCCTCAAACATTGGTGACGTGGGACTTTTGGTTCTTTTTGTTTCGATGTCCCTATGCTCATGAATTTAGTTTTTATTACATCTATTAGTTTAATTCTTAATTGTAGTTTTTGTTTTCTTTCCCTAACTCTTTTCTCTACAGCTGTCCTGCTCAACAGACCCAACTGAGCTTGCAAGCACCTCTATTCTGCTCACCAAGGTGACAAAAGAGGCGCAACAACCCCCCCTTCTCAGTAATCCAACAATTGGTATCAGAGCAGGTTCCTTCAGAAATCAGTTTAACCACTGAAAGGTAGATCATGGAGAGTACCAACTCGTATAGAAATGGAATACCACAGTTTGATGGACAAAAGTATGCTTTTTGGAGCATAAGGATGAAGACATATATACAAGCACAGGGATTTCAAGTTTGGCAATCAATTGTAGATGGATACACAGCACCAACAGTTCCACCAACAAATGACAAAGCAGTGAAACTCAGTGAGAATAATTCCAAAGCCATAAATGCACTTTTGAATGGTCTCAGTGATACGGTATTCAACAAAGTTGCACATTGTAAATCTGCTAAAGAGATTTGGGACAAGCTTCGAAATATTTATGAAGGAGATTCAAAAGTCAAAGCAACAAAGCTTCAAACTTACAGAGGTCAATTCGAACAACTAAATATGAAGGAAGATGAAGATATCGCGGCCTACTTCTTACGAGTCGATGAAATAGTGAATGCAATAATAGGATTGGGAGAATAAATCAAAGAATCTGTATGATCCAGAATTAGATCCAGAAGCCTAACATGGGCTTAAAAAGGCTCAAAAATGAAAGTGCTCGGAAGCCGACGAAACTAGAGCCATTGCGTTCGTCTCGTCTTCCTGATTCCGGCCATATATTTACTTCATCAAATGGGATTCGTATGTGAAAGATATCACATTCTGTCCAAAAACCCAAACAGGGAAAAAAAAGGGGGGATGACTGTACAATCCGTACAGTGCCACATGGTAGGCTAACTGTACAAGCCGTACGACCGTAAATCTAACATGGAAGCTTCTGGTGACAACATGTGGAAGGTGATGTGGCATACAAAGGACAACTGGACCAGTCAGAGGGTGACACATATCACCATTGTAAGGGTGACACGTGGCACAAGCTGACATGGCAGACACGTGGCAAGGCTGACAGGGCAGTGATGTGGCAGACGCACAGGATGATAACTGGCAGGGTATGTGGCAAACACGTGGAGCATCTGACATTTGACATGTGGCATTCTGCTATTGGTTGTTGAGGTGCCACGTGGCCCAGTCATGGGCTGCCACGTGGCACCCTGTGGTTGGCTCATGGTTTGTATAAAATTATATGGTCTCCACCAGGGTCGAACCCCCGACCTTCCTCCAGGTTATGGACTGGCAGGACCAGGCTAACCGCCCTCCCCACGGGTGTTTCTTAGTAGCTCTATGACAATAAATTTATTTAAGTTTGATCAAAGGTTTAAATGGAGGCGGAAAGGGCTGGGGATTAGCCCCAGCCCATGGTTCGATGTATGTTATGCGACCACAAAAGTTCGGGGCATGGGTTCCAAAACATAACAACCGATGCGTTTTCAGCGAGAGTTTATGATAGGGCTTAGCCCTTGGTTCTCGGGTGGTCCCTTGCGACCAGGACCCATCCACCAAAAAACGTGCGGGGAGCTCTATCCATAGACCAACGGTCCTATGACCATGCCACAGGACCAGGAGCCAGGACAGCTAGCGCTGGGAGATTAACGCCTAGCCATATGGCAGACTCCCATATGACCAGGAGCACGCGCCAAAAGGGGCTGCGCCCTATTATTCATGAAAAGTGGATTTTTATGCTATAGTTCTGATTTTTAATTGATATTATCCCTGTTTTTAATGGATTTTCTCCATTTTTGGAAGATATTGGACATTTTTGGAGCCCAAATTTTGGGAGGAAGTTGGGGATGGATAACCAACTTCAGATCTATAAAAACCAGGTCTGTTTAAGGCCATGGAGGATATTCAGAGCAGAGTTATGCTGAAGGGAAGCCAAGCCAAAGCCATTTTTATGCAGGGAAGCTATTGAGGAGCAGACGCTTGCGGGCCATTTCTGGGAGCTATGGACGTCCGTTTTACGTGCCGTTTTCTTTGAAGGGTTCTAGAGATCTGGAAGAACATGACCAGATCATTCTTGTAGCCAATTGGCACTACTGAAATGTACTTTTGAGCTTTTGAACAGAAATAAAGAAGCCTCCCCCACAAAGACAAAGGCCCGGAGACGTAGGCAACGTTGTGCCGAACTCCGTTATGAATTCTTGTGTTATGGTTTGCTGTTTATTATTTCATTTCAGATCTTCATATGTGTATATGGCTGTCATAATTCCTCTTCTTTCCTCATTCTTTCATTAAGCTTCTCAATTGGATAATTAACACATGAAAAATTAAAACTCAACCATAGTCATTAAAAGATCCTATGGATCAAGTGGTATCAGAGCTAGTTGACGTTTGGATTTGAGTTTTGCATGTTAACCAGAGAAAAGATACAATGTGGTGAAGGTGAGCTTGTTGCAGAGAATCCATTAATTGGATTGAGAAAGAGAGATTCTCACAGCGAGAAGATGGCATCGGAAGAAGGGATTTCTTAGGATGAGAAAGAGTTCCAGAAAACATTCCTTGCTATGCCAGAGATGGTGAAAGTTTTGTACGAGGATTACTTGGAATGAAAGAGAATAGTTTTGGGTGAATCTTCAAAGGGAAAAAGTGAAGAGGAAGAGAATCATCCTCAGATTCCTCCACCTCCATCATCACCTCCTTCTTCTCCTTCTTCTTCAAGTTCAAGTTCTAAATCTAATGGAAAGAAAAATGTTTATAAGCATAAAAGTGAAATGCCATTGTTAAAACTTGATGTAAAATTTGAGTTGCCCATATATGATGGTGAAGTAAATGCAAAAAAACTTGACAATTGGATCAGGCAGATGGAGGTATATTGTAGTGTGCAACAGATCAATGATGAGGCCACACAAATCAAGTTGGCATCTTTGAGACTTGTAGGTACAACTCTCATCTGGTGGAAAAGAAAGCTGCAAAAGGGAACACAACATGTGGGTAATGTATTTCCATCATGGAAGAGTTTCATTTCTGCACTTAGGAAAAATTTTTATCCTTTGGGTTATAAAGAAAAAGCATTAATCGAATGGCAATCTTTAAAACTAAGAAAAGGACAAACAGTGCAAGAATACACCGATGGATTTCGAAAAATGGCATTAATGTTAGACATCCCTTTACAAACACAAGAAACTCTTATGAAGTATATAGGAGGTTTACCTGCGCATATTAGAAACACTGTTTTCATGTTTGGACCCACTA
>JASDQU010505371.1:0-35265 GCA_032191745.1 Picea mariana | reverse complement strand
TATTGTTTGATGTAAATATGACTCATTATTGTTTTCTCATGGTTGATAAGAAGTAAATATGGATGAACTCCAAAGTGGTCCCCTTATGGTGAAAGCCCTCATGGGAAGACGCTTTGTGGAGTAAGAGAACCCATGCTTAATTGTGGAATAATGAGATGAAGGAAAGTTAATTTGTCAGGGAAAATATCCTATATGGATATTTCTTGTCATTTCATTTTCGGTGGTATGTGGAACGTCACATAATTCCTCACGGTTAGAGAGTTATGGCCATGAGAAGTTGGAGACCCCAGGTTTAGGTAATGGACCCAAGTTTGTTTGATGGGTAACAATATGGTTTATGATATATTTTCAGATAATAATATTCTATATGGATAGTAAATTTCATTCCATTTATGGTGGTATGTAGAATGTCACATAACTCCTCATGGTTTGAGAGTTATGGCCTTACGAAGTTGGAGGACCCTCATATGTCATCTAGAAGCCCCAAAAGGTCAAAGTAGTCAAAGTGGTTTAAGAGATTTTAAAAGGTAAATAATAAAGTGAAGTGATGAGTGAATTATAATTCAAAGTGAATACAAAATAAATTATTTCAATAATAAATTTAATGGAGAAATTAGAAGTGGACCCAACCCTAAAATAAGGAAAGTGGGCCTAGTGACCTAGAAGATGTTTTTAAGGAAGCTACTTGGAGAGTATAAATAAGAGGAAAGACTCTCTCATTTGAATCACACTTGAGCATATTGAATATGTGTATGTGTCTGAGGTAACCAAGGATATATAAACCGGAATTATGAGTGAAGGTGAATAAAACAAGGCCAAAATGCAAGGAAGGATAAATACTTTTGATGGTGCTTTCTAAGGTATGTTATTTACAGGTCATCTCACCATTTTCGCTATAACTTTTTTTCTATAATGATTCAGACTGAGAAATTTATATGCAAGTGAGAAAACATATCCAAGTATCTGTGGTAAAAAATTTAGCTTGTGGGTCGTTGTATTTTTGGAGTTACACTCCGTGGAAAATAGGGTTTGTGGGCAGTCCCGAAACTAGTCAAAATTAGGTGTTTCGGGTAAAAATGTCAAAACTTCTTCATAACAGATCCAAATTCAGTGAGACCAAATGTGTTGGTTAGGGGAAAATATGTAGTATGTGTTTTAATAGTTTAATATCAATTCATCAAACATTTTTTGCGGGGAACGCTCTACAAGGTCTCTCTCTAGAATAAGCCAGAATTCAACAAGGTATGCCATTTTTGCTATAACTCCTTTTTTGAGAGGTTCCAAGTAGTGAAACTTGGAGGAATCACATAAAACACACTGAAGAACATTGTGTATCAGTTTCAGATCTTTATATATTATAGGTTCAAAGTTATGATTACTTCAAGTCATGGTTTTTGACTAAACCAAAACTAGTCTTGTGAGACTAAAGAAAAGTTTGATGAAAATGCTAGTCTCTTGTTGTTAAAGTTAAGGAAGGTTTGCAGGAATGTGATCATATACTCCAGGTCTATTACAGAGCTACAAATCAGATTTGGATGATGAAAATGATGAGGGATTTTGGTTGAGGTACATGTTGAGTACATGGTTGAGACAAGTAGTTGATGAGTTGGCACATACATGAGGTGTATAGTTGATGATGTTGGTACATATTGATGAGTCAATGTTTATGAGTATTTGAAACATGATTGGTACATACTTGGTACATGGTTGGATGCACTTTTTTATGGTACAGGTTGATTACAGGTTGGTGCATGGTTGATGCACTTGTTTATGGTACGGGTTGATTACAGGTTGGTGCATGGTTGATGCACTTGTTTATGGTACAGGTTAATTACATGTTGGTGCATGGTTGATGCACTTGTTTATGGTACAATTTGATTATATATTGAGGTACAGGTTGATGCATGGTTCAGATTTATTGGTACATGTTTATAGCGGTATATCTCACAGTGATAGTGTGACAGTGGTTCCATCATTCTACTTCTACTTCAGGGTGGTAGGACAGGGCAAGGACAGGTGGTTGTAGCCACCTTCCGGTTGTAGCTGGAGAACATTGGGGGTTGTAGCCTCCTTCTGGTTGTAGCCAGAGAATTGGGGAGTTGGAGATTCCCTTAGGTTGTAGCCTAAGAAACTAGGGGGTTGAAGCCTCCTTCCAGTTGCAGCTAGAAAAAAAAGGAAGTTGGTGCTTCCAATGAATGTAATTCTTCAAGACATATAAGAAAAATCATTTTGTGGTTTTCTCCTGATTTGGGTTTCCACATAAAACACTGGTGTACTGTGTATGTGTGTGATTGTTTATTTCTTACTGCTCATTATTGGATAATAATTCTACATTGATATAACATTTGAAGAAAAAGGATTATAATTATGGTATTACTGATTCACCCCCCCCTCTCAGTAATCCAACAGTGTCTTCTTGGAAGTCGACTATCCCTGCTGTAAAAAGGTGTCGTTCATTTGTGAATCTGTTGTAGGAATCTTGGAATTTGCTTCTCAAAAATACCATGGCCTTTGTGGAATCCTGATAATATTTCACCAAATGGCGCAGATGCTCCAAATCCTTTAGCGTGGTGGCCAAATCCTCTTCATATTTCCTTTCTCTATCTAGGGTGGCATTTGTGATCGCCATACCTACGCCGATAAGCTCAGATGTCTTGGCATGCTCTGTGATGATCAATTTCTCCTCTATGGTGATGAGGATCACACTATCCAAAGTAAGCCTCATTTTCTTAGTGGTTCTCTTCACGATGTCTTTCCTCTTTCGGTCGTAGGAGATGCTTGTATATCGACGACCTCATCCACAAGTTCGGGGATCTGTTKTTCTCCCCAAGTAAGAGTGTTTCCCAGGCTCTCAATGATGTATATCTGTTCCAAACCGGGTTCCTGAACCTATTTTGTATGTCCCGATGGCTCGACCTCTGGTTGTTTCTCATCGGGTGGTAAATTACTGGCCAAAATCAAGGAATCAGGGGCGGGTTCGGTACTTACTTGGCAATCGGCTGTTGAGATGCTGATTTCCTATTATGGAATTTCTTCTCCTTGCTTTCCCGATCCTATCTCATCCATAAAGATTTCCTTTAGGGTTCTTGGTATGTTGAGTGGCTCAGCATCCAAGACACTTTATACCTCATGCTCGTTCTGCTGACGGCTATGACTTGAAGCATTAGGACCCAGGGTGGTTTCTTTCTCAGGTTCTTTCTCCTCTGTAATTTGCACCGAAGTGACCAGGGACACCTCCTAACTTTCATCATCATCATCGATGGTAATTAAATTGAACAAGGGATTTGGTATACTTGTCCTTCCTAATTTCCTTGCTATCTCGAGCTGAGCCGAAGATTCCCCTAGTGATCCGACCTATGGTGATAGAGCTTTAGGGTTTTCTGACCCGGTGGTTTACTCAATATGTATCGTCTTTGGGCCACTTGGTTCTCCTCGGATTTCAACTGGTTCATCGACTGGGATCCTCATCATTTCTATTAGGTCAGGGTTTGTATGTCCCGATGGCTCGACCTCTGGTTGTTTCTCATCGGGTGGTAAATTACTGGCCAAAATCAAGGAATCAGGGGCGGGTTCGGTACTTACTTGGCAATCGGCTGTTGAGATGCTGATTTCCTATTATGGAATTTCTTCTCCTTGCTTTCCCGATCCTATCTCATCCATAAAGATTTCCTTTAGGGTTCTTGGTATGTTGAGTGGCTCAGCATCCAAGACACTTTATACCTCATGCTCGTTCTGCTGACGGCTATGACTTGAAGCATTAGGACCCAGGGTGGTTTCTTTCTCAGGTTCTTTCTCCTCTGTAATTTGCACCGAAGTGACCAGGGACACCTCCTAACTTTCATCATCATCATCGATGGTAATTAAATTGAACAAGGGATTTGGTATACTTGTCCTTCCTAATTTCCTTGCTATCTCGAGCTGAGCCGAAGATTCCCCTAGTGATCCGACCTATGGTGATAGAGCTTTAGGGTTTTCTGACCCGGTGGTTTACTCAATATGTATCGTCTTTGGGCCACTTGGTTCTCCTCGGATTTCAACTGGTTCATCGACTGGGATCCTCATCATTTCTATTAGGTCAGGGTCATTTTGCAACTTATCGATGATCCTCTGCGCCCTTTGTATTAAGAGTAATACTCTTATCTGTACCTCTGTTGTCTATGCTGATCTGATTTCTTCCTTGGACCTAAGGGCTTCTTGAGTTGACTGCTCTATCATTTCCACATGTTCGTCCACACTCATGGCCTTGAACCTGGTCATGTTTGGGTTGGAAACCCTATGCACCACCTCGTCCTAGTCCTGGGCACTTTCTGTGAAAATTTCATCCTCAAACTTATCATGATCATACAACCAACAGGATGATACTTGCGAAGCATGTTGGAGGATCAGGCCTTTAGGGTCGTGCTTACAGAATCAACCTATCGGGAACCTGAATTCAAGTTGGCTCAGCCCTTATATTTTGGCTTGAGCAATATCTTTCACCAGATAAAACCCTATATGAAAACTGTAGGGTATGAAATCCCATTTCTTGTCTTTGACCAATGTATAACCCTGCAGGATGGTCTGATAATAGATTTCTCCCAGAACGAGCCAGTTTGGGACATGAGCGGGTAGGATATGTGGTGCTCCGGTGGCCCCGAACACTCTGATGTAGGTTGAGTGTTCGCCTAAATACCAATGGACTACCTTTTCTATCATTTTCTTGGCTACCGCAGATAGTCTTGGGAATTCCTTCTTAAAAATAATAAAATAAATGTGAGTGATGAATTCATCGGAGATGAGTGCATAAGACTTCTTGTACCTATTCTCCCATAGTATGCTGAAGTAGACATGAACCAGGAGCTCCGCAACATGCCGGCTTAGATTCATGCCGACGAATATGTTCCTTGCGCACATGATATCGAGTAGGTACAAGGCCATGTAAAAAGTGGGTGCCTCCCCTTCTTTCGGTGTCTGAGCCTGTTGTACACAGATGCACAATTGTTTTGAGATTATCGATCCCTAGTTGAAGCTGCTCCTGATGATCGCCACTGTGTACGCCAAAGGAATATATGCTTCCAAAAACTTGGAGCAATCCTTTTCTCTATATAGCCGACAGATGAGAGACATAAAATAGATGTATGGCTCCCTCAGGTTGATTGTTTTGTATCAGGCATTGTTCGAGCTAGTGAAATTATTTTCCTCCTTCCACCACGAATCCATTAATCGGCTGGTGTCATGGAATTCATATAACATCTCCATGAATTCTGTGTTGATTCATTCCTTGGGGTCCTTCAGCTTGCAGTATTTCTGGACTTCTGTCCGGAGGAAAAATCCGACGCATCTTCCATTCTCATCGTTGATCAATAAATTATGCCCATTCATATGGTCAATGAGCCATATTAGAACCTCTATGCAGGGGAAAATGGGGGTTCTTCTAGCCACCATATGTAAATACGATCGTCAAATGTTGGGGAACACCTGGTCATCGAGCACCCTTACGTTTGGGTCGCTGTGTGGGATATACTCTAGGTATTCTTCTCGGATAATTATGTTGAAGAGATCCCCCCACTCTAAGAGTGCTACCTTGGATCCAATGCCTACCTCTGTATCACTGAAGGCCAGAGGTTGGATAAAAGTTTTCTTTGTTGATGTTTTGATGACAGGCTCCGCTCTGGGGGCGTACTCCAATTTCCTTATGGTCCCCAGAGAAGAACCTTTGCCTATCTTGGATTCTTTCAGATTTTGTGGTCTCAGTGAGTGTCTGGTGGTTGGATTTCCCGGCGACATCTTACCTATAGCTATAACATAGTTTAGATATTGTGCGATAAAATTGGGTGCGCATATATAAATTATAACCAACGAATTGACAGACTTGGATACATACCTCTGAAGCTTGTTAAACCTAGATTTGATAATAAAAAGGGTTAGTACAGTCTCGAGTTTCTCACTTTGTTGCTTCAGGCACTCTAGATTTCAACTTATGCACATAATGAATTTGTTCAAAACAATTGTAGAGATTTAAATAGGGATGACCTTACCGTGTCGCATCAACCATTCAATTCGGGTTATGAGTGAAATTTCAAAAAATCTGCTGCCATATCTTCAGAGATGTTTAAACTTAATTTCATCATGGGTTGATGGTGGAGGCGTAGGTGATAATGTGGTATATCGATGATTTCAAAATGTAGTTGTCTGATCGGCTTACAGGGTAGCAACTAATGCAAGGTCGAGCATTGACTAGTTCATTAAATGTCCAAAATCCAATCGTATATTATGTCACAAACATGCCATCCTTCCACTCTGTCAGTTGGTGGATCACTGGTAGAGATTGTGTTGTGAACATTTTTTTTGATATCCTCCTGTAAAATCTCCAACGTCGATCGATATTGTCGTATAGAGCTGACTAGGAGGCGTGACTTGGGCCTAGGGTACCAAAATGACTCGGGATAAAACCAGACCTTACAACCCTCTTACATGGTAAAGACACATGGCATTCGAAACCAGTGACTTCATTTGCTCGTGTTAGTTGGAGTCGGGACTTTATTTAAGCCATACGTTTCTAAAACCCGAACCTAACTTGCCAACGCCAGAAAGTGTCAAGGATTGACGATCGACGATAAACCTACGCAAGTGCTCTTGGATCGACTTCCTCGAAAAGTCTCGATGACGAAAATGCATTGGGGATCAGTGATCAGAGATAAATTTATCGTGGCTGAAATGATAAAGTGCATCGAGCATCGGGTATCAACGATTTCTTTACGTCCTTTGTTAACGTCTGTCTTTCTCATATTTTGTCGATTCCGAAGGGGATCGGCTAGCTCTCGAACCTTTATGTGAATAAATTATGCAAATCAAAACCACCTTCTTCCGATGTCAATGAGAATCAATGCTCAATGACTGTTGTCTTTGTGTGGTTCACTTACTTACTTGAATTCTTTTCGACGCTGAACCTGAGTGCGTTAGGTGCCTATTCTTAATTCGAGTGTTAAGGTATTTTAGACATGAGGTTTCACAAGTTCAAACAAAACTGACTAGGTGATAAGAGACATGAAAAATAAACAAAGATAAACCATTTCCCAAAATGAAATTGAGTTAGACAGTGAAGAAAACAAGTGGTACCCAAAAAGTGACAAAATTTGATAAGGATTTTAGGGTGTGTTGAGTGCTCAACAGGTTCATATTTGAAAATGTTTCCTCCCTTGTATTTCTTCTTTTCTCGTGGAGTCATGGTTATTCAATGTCTCCCTTGCAAAAGTAACTTTTAGACTGCTCAAAACAAAAGAAACTTCATGCTCAGAATGCAAGCTTGTGCAACAACTAGGATGGCTAGGGTTTAGCTCAGACGAAGCAAAGATGGTTATATAAAAATAATTTTTTTTTAGAGGCTAACTTGCAATGGGCTCCAAGAAAGGCTCTTGGATAGTGATTGAAATGAATGGAGAGTTCACAAAAAAAAATAGAGTACAGGTTTTCGTAGCAAATAACAACACACATGGTTTCGTAGCGACTAGCAACACACAACATTTGCGTAGCGACTAGAGTTTGCGTAGCAGAGAACTTTGGAGCTTGTTGGAGAGGCTATGGACTATGCATAGGTCTTGGAGGCAATGGAGAAAGACAAAAGGTGGCCAATATTCATGTTTGAATGGATAATATATATTTTGAAATAGAAATCACTTATCCAAGGTGACAATATGTTTCAAGGAAAGTTTAGGAATTTGCGCAACGAACTTGCGCAACGGGTACACTTTTGAAGCTTGCAACGATACAAATGACATGGAGTGTCATGATTGTGACTTATCTAACCTCATGAAAGGTGATGATGAACCATAATACCTTTTGACATGACATTCATCCTAACCTATGACTCGACCTTAGCACATAATTTCCCATTTTTTAATATGATTTTAGTATTTAGGAAAAAGTGGACCATTACAAATTGAACATGATGGACTTTTACACCCTTGACTCTTTATTTTTTATGATGGTGTTTTATGAAAAAAAAAATACACCCTTTAATCCAAATTATGACTTAACTCACTATTGACACACATATTTCCTTTATTTGATCAACGAATTTATGAAAATCACACTTGCTATGACTCATTTAGGAATGACTTGGTCTACCCAAGACTAGGGCATGAATCTAAAAACTTTGGACAAAACTATAACTCTAGCTATGAAAATCATGGTGCTAATAGACTCCTTTATTGGTTGGTTTCACTGATTCATATTGGGCTGGTGACCCTAATGATCAGAAGTCTACTGCAGGTTATGTTTCCAGCCTTGGTTTAGGACCTGTAAGAAATAACATGTTATTTCACTTTCTTCAGCAGAAGTAGAGTATCAAGTAGTGGTAATGCAAGTCAGGAAGCCTTGTGGCTTCGACATATCCTTTCATAGTTTGGATTCCAGCAGCAACATCCAACCATCCTTTGGTGTGACAATCATAGTGCCATCAAGCTCACCAAAGACCCAGTTCAACATCAACGCAACAAACACATCGAGCTACACATGCACTTCATCAGAAAGCTCATTTATGATCAAGTTATTGAAGTTCTCTTTTTCCCTATAGAATATCAAGTTGTAGACACTTTCACAAAGTCTCTTAGAGAAGCAAAGTTTTCCAAACTTCAATCTATGTTAAGAGTTCAGGAAGTTGTCATTAAGGGGGGATAGGCTCTAATGCCTCCTTCCTTCTCCTATTGTGTCACTATTTTAAATCCTTCAATCCTATCCCAATTTTTTATTAAGTGGGGATGTTAGGATATTTAGACACTTAGGAGTTAGTTAAGATCTACTTGGTCTAATGTGTCGTTAGGTAAAAGCGTGTTTCTTTGTGTGTTTCTTTAGTATGCATTAGTATGCATTTTTAGTTAGGAAATCTGACAGTCACGATATTCTCCCGACATCGAGTGATCCGACAGTTCATATTCTCCTCGCTCGTAACAACCATTGATCTGTGGCTTAACACCTGATTGGTCCATGATCTTTATTTAAAGAGCAAGGAGGGTCATTGTCGATGATCGATTATGAGAAACTCTCTTTTAAAATTATCTGTAATATTTTTCTTTGGCATTAATAAAATGCTCAAAGTGGCCTCATTGGATGGGGCCTAGGATGTTTCCCTGTAGGGGTTTTACCATTTCAAAACTGTTGGAGATATTACACACTCACCTATAATTATTTTCCTAAGTTTGATAGTCCAATGTTGAGAACGATTCCTTAGATGAGAATATTCTCTCTAGAGAATATTTCCCTACAAAATAGGGAATTCCTCTTTAGTTCAGAGTCAGTTACACTCAGTTAGACTAGTGGAAGTCATTTATGCATGGAAACCTTGGTTTTATCACCAACAATTGCATGTGTCTCTCTCACTTCCAGACATGTGTCTCAGTTCACTGATGATTGCATGGATCAATTAAGTAGGCCTAGGTGGCAGTTCACTCCAGTTTCTGTCAGTGAGTGTCTATATCTCTCTAGATCTTTACTATGGCGCATTAGTTACTAATGTATCCTATATTTAATGTAAATTATTCACTCTTTGAGTGTGGATTATGGTTAATGAGAATTCTTCCAATTGTTTCTCTCTTGCTTCTTCTTTCTCATTTTCTCTCTGCAAATGTGTGTGGTATTTTCTAGCTAGATCTATTTTGTGAAGGTTCAACACATTTACATGGTATCAGAGCTGACAGATTGATAAGAAAAGATACACCAAACTATTTTTTGCAGATACTGAATATTGAAGAACGCAGAAAATATGGAATATGTGTTTTACTCGCCGACAATACTTCTCACGCCTCATAACTATTTGGAATGGAAGCCATGTTGGTTGTGGAGCCTGATTATCTTCCTAATTCAGAGGTCTTTTGGTTTCAACCGTGTTTATACCCCATGAAGAATTTACACCCCAGAAGAATGTACACTCTTCCATGTGGGGGAGTGAAGAAGGGGGTTACCCCCTCTGCGAGGTCCGAGGGGGATATCCCCCTGGCTAGGGGATTTGGGGGAAAAGCCCCCGAAGGAAAAATTGCCTTGTAAAATTGCCTTGTAATTTCATTTTAAATCTAGACCGTTCATTATAAGGTCACAGATATAATAGTAGAAGTTATGTTAGGGTTTTTTTTCCCTAGAAGGCAACCCTCTCTTATGAGAGAATTTTATTGCGGCTGTGTATCATAGCGAATATTGTATTCTGAGATAAGAGACTAAGAGATAAAGAAGAGGAAGTTACAATAGGTTTGCTGTAGGTTGTATCCCTTCGATTGTTGGATAATAATATAGAAAGGACCTGGCATTTTCTTTGGTGGACGTAGCCCACACTAGGTGAACCACGTATATCTGTGTCTCTATTGTATTGTGTATCTTCTGTATTTTATTTGCGCATTTGTTTTATTTTATTGCTCCACGATCCTATTTTTCTAACAACTGGTATCAGAGGGAAAGGTAACTCACAGGAAAAGAGGGTTCCTGGTTCGAGTGGGAGCAATGTTAGCATATGGAAAGTTTAGGGTTGAAAAATTTAATGTCCAAAACTACCAGTTATGGAAGATGCAGATGGAAGATTCTTTATATCCAAAGGATCTATTCCTACCACTGGGCAGAATAGAAAAGAAGCCAACGACTATGAAGGATGGAGAATGGGAGATTCTTGACAGAAAGGCTCTAGGAACAATACGGCTGAGCCTGGCAGCGTCGATGGCTTTCAATATTTCGAAAGAAAAGACAACGAAGGATTTGATGGATGTGTTGGCTAAATTGTATGAAAAACCCTCAACGTCCAATAAGGTATTTATAATCAATAGATTATTTAATATGAATATGTCAGAAGGTGGGTCTGTTGCAGATCATTTAAATGAATTTAATACGGTTACTAATCAACTAAGTTCTGTAAAAGTGGACTTTGATGATGAGGTCAGGGCTCTTTTGATATTGTGCTCATTGCCAGAAAGATGGAATGACTTGGTCATGGATGTAAGTAACTCTGTCTCTGGTTCAAATACTTTAAAATTTGATGATGTTGTTGGTGTTATCCTTAGTGAGGAAATGTGACGGAAAAACACTGGTGAGACATTAGTTAATGCGTTGAACATGGAGAACAAGGGAAGACAAAAGGATAGAGGAAAGGGCTCAGGGAACCGCAGGAATTCTAGGAAGGGCATATCCAAATCCAGACTTGGAAAGATAGAGTGCTAGAATTGTGGGAAGAAATGACATCTGAAGAAAGACTGCATAGCTCCAAAGAAACAAAGAGATGGACAACAAGAGAGAAATCAGGAAGCAAATGTAACATGTGATGTGTTACAAGATGCTTTGATTCTTTCTGTAGATAATATTTCTGAGTCTTGTGTGGTAGATTCAGGGGCTTCATTTCATGCCACACCCCATAGGAAACATTTTCTAGATTATGTTCAAGGTGATTTTGGACAGGTTCATTTGGGTGATGATGCACCATGAAAAATTGTTGGAATGGGAAAGGTAAAAATAAAGAAAAGCAATGGAAACCAATGGTTGTTGAAATAGGTAAGACATGTTACATATCTAAGGAAAAATCTGATTTCAATAGAACAGTTGGCAAGTGAAGGTTGTATATCCATATTTACAGATAAGACGTGGAAGGTCATCAAAGGATCATTGGTGATAGAAAAAGGAGAGAAGGTAGGTACATTGTATTTATGTACTGGTAATACTGACTCTTCTATCTCTTTAGCTTCTATAGGAGTGAATACAACATTGTGGAATCATAGGCTTGGACACATGAGTGAGAAGTGGATGGAGATACTTCACAAAATAATTTTTTTGCTAGATCTTAAACAAATTGATTTGGAGTTCTGTGAGCATTGTGTTTATGGAAAACAAAAGAGAGTCAGATTTCTCAGAGTCAGAAAAGAAAAGAAGAGTGAAAGGTTAGAGATTGTGCATACATATGTATGGGGACCAACTCAGGTATCATTTCTTGGTGTCTCTCATTATTATGTTACTTTTATTGATGATGCAACTAGAAAAACTTGGGTTTATTGCATTCGACAAAAATATGATGTTTGACACTTTTAAGAAATGGAAAACTTTGGTTGAGAATGAGATAGGAAAAAGGTTGAAGTGTCTCATATTAGATAATGGAGGTGAATATTTCAGCAAGGAGTTTGATGATTACTATTCATACCATGGGATTCGTAGAGAGAAGACAATTCCAAGAACACCACAAAAAAATGGTGTGTCAGGAAGGATGAATAGGACAATCATGGAGCCTGCAACGAGTATGAGATTGCATGTTGGT
Organism: Picea mariana; assembly: GCA_032191745.1. Classification (NCBI taxonomy): domain Eukaryota; kingdom Viridiplantae; phylum Streptophyta; class Pinopsida; order Pinales; family Pinaceae; genus Picea; species Picea mariana. The sequence goes on along the minus strand of JASDQU010505371.1, from coordinate 23,009 downwards.
TTTCCCTTATAGTTTTGGGCATATGCTGTAGATACTTCTGTGTACTTAATAAACATAGGACCTTCAAGCTCTTTGGATGGTAGAATTCCAAAGGAGGCATAGACAGAAAAAAAGGTAAACTATTCCTTTTTGAAGACTTTTGGTTGTGAAGCATTTGTCCATATTGATAAAGAAAATAGAACAAAGCTTGAGGCAAAATCCAAGAAGTGTACCTTTATTGGATACAATGTTAATGATTTTGGTTATTGCTTATGGGATTATCAAAATAAAAAAAATCATTAGGAGTAGAGATGTCATATTCAATGAGAAGGTCATGTACAAAGATCAGTTGCAGGGAAAGAAACAAGAAAAAGAAAAACCAGAATACACAGTGCTTGATGAGATCACTGGAAAAGAAATTCCAAAGGAACTAGAAAATCAAAATGTACAATAACAGGAGGAACAAGTACCAAGTGTAGTTAGAAGATCTACCAGGTTAAGTATACCCCCTTAACGATACTCTCCTTCATTATATTATTTATTGTTGACTGATTCTAGTGAACCAAAATGTTATGAAGAGGCAATGCAGGTAGACACCAAAAAGAAGTGGGAGAAAGGCATGAAGGAGGAAATGGATTCCTTGGTAAATAACCAGACTTGGGACTTGGTTCAGTTTCCTGTAGAAAAAAGAGCATTGCAGAATAAATGGGTTTACAAGTTGAAGGAAGAAGATGGAGGAGAAAAGCGATACAAGGATATACTTGTTGTAAAGGGGTTTGCACAAAAGAAAGGTATATATTTTGATGAAATATTTTCTCTTGTTGTTAAAATGACTTCAATTAGGACTATTTTGAGTCTCATGGCAATAGAAGATTTGCATCTTGAACAATTAGATGTAAAAACAACTTTTCTCCATGGGGATTTGGAGGAAGAGATGTATATGCAACAACCACAGAGGTATGAGGTCAAAGGGAAGGAGAATTTGGTATGCAGGTTGAAGAAGAGCTTGTATGGCCTAAAGCAAGCTCCAAGGCAGTGNAGTGGTACTTGAAGTTTGACAGGTTTATGATAGAACAGGGTTATAGTAGATGTCATTCTGATCACCGTGTTTATTTTAAAAGGCTAGAAAATGGAAGCTATATTATCTTGCTATTGTATGTAGATGACATGCTTGTTGTAGGGTCTAATATGCAAGATATAAATGTTCTCAAGAATAAATTAGCTAACTCAATTGCGATGAAGGATTTGGGTGCTGCAAAGAAAATCCATGGTATGAGAATAACAAGAGACAGGAAAAATCACAAATTGACATTGTCTCAGGGTGAGTACATAGAGAAGGTGTTGGAGAGGTTTAGAATGCATAATGCAAAACCAATTAGTACACCTTTGGCTAGCCATTTCAAATTAACTAAGGAAATGTGTCCCAAGACACAGGAGGAGATAGAATACATGTCTAGGGTCCCTTATTCATCAACAATTGGTAGCTTGATGTATGTGATGGTTTGTACAAGACCATATATTGCACATGCAGTGGAAGTTGTGAGTAGGTATATGAACAATCCAGGTAAAGAACATTACGAGGCAAGAAAGTGGATTCTCAGGTATTTGAGAGGTACTTCTACTCATGCATTATGTTTTAGAGGTTCATACACTTTTCTATAGGGATATGTTGATTTCGATATGGCAAGTGATAAATATAGTAGGAGGAGCACCACAGGGTATGTTTTTACTATAGGTGGAACAACATTAAGTTGGATTTCGAAACTACAAAAGGTTGTTTCACTTTCAACAACAGAAGTAGAGTATGTTGCTGCTACAGAGGCTAGTAAAGAAATGATTTGGTTACAGAGGTTTATGGAGGAATTGGGAAAGAAGCAGGAGAAAAATAGTTTGTACTATGACAGTCAGAGTGCCATTCATCTTGCAAAGAATTCAACCTTCCATTCGAAGACTAAGCATATATAGATGAGGTACCATTCCATACGATCCATCTTGGAAGATGGACATTTGAAGTTGGAAAAGATAAACACTAGCCAGAATCCTACATACATGTTAACAAAAGGAGTAACCAAGGAGAAACTGAGTTCTTTCTCAGTTTCACTTGGTCTTCAAGCATGAAGATGAAGATGAGAAATTTGCCAAGTCCAAGTAGGTTCATAGTCTAGCAGATACAACAACGATGGAGTTGTTGAGATGAGTCTCCAAGTGGGCGATTGTTGGTTGTGGAGCCTTATTATCTTCCTGATTCAGAGGTCTTTGTTTTCAGCCGTGTTTATACCCCATGAAGACTTTACACCCCAAAAGAATGTACACTCTTCCACACAGGAGAGTGCAGAGGGGGGTTACCCCCTTTGTGGGGTCCGAGGGGGCTATCCCCTCAGCTGGGGGGTTCGGGGGTGAAGCCCTCTAAGGAAAAATTGCCTTGTAAAAGTATATTGTAATTTCATTGTAAATATGGACCATTCATTATAAGGTCGCATATCTAATGGTAGAAGTTATGTTAGGGTTTTTTTTCCCTAGAAGGCAACCCTCTCTTATGAGGGAAATGTGTTGCGGCTATGTATCATAGCGAATATTGTATTCTAAGATAGGAGACTGAAAGAGAAACAAGAGGAAGTTACAGTGGGTTTGTTGTAGGTTGTATCCCTTCGATTGCTGGATAATAATAAAGGAAGAAACTGACAATTTCTTTGGTGAACGTAGACCACACTGGGTGAACCACATATATTTGTGTCTCTATTGTATTGTGTATCTTCTATATTTTATTTCTGCATTTGTTTTATTTTATTTCTCCGCGATCCTATTTTTTTAACAAGCCAAAAAATTTGCTTCTACTTAGATGCAAATGCTTGTACCAAATAACTATGGCAATGGAAGTAGAGCCTGATTCCATCGATGAGAAAAACGATTTTCTCAATAGACAATATATGGCCATAAGATGTATCCTCTGGTTTATTTCTCCTAAAATTCTCCATCAAGTATATGATGACTCACAAGAATCAACTCCAAACAAATTATGGACCAGATTGGAGGTTATATTTGGAAATAAAGAAGATTGTGAAGATTTCATGCAAGAGGTTGAACATATAGAGCCAGAAGATAGGCCATCAAAAGATCAAACATTTTATTCTGAAGTGTCTTCTACACACGTATTTGCAAAAAATTGTATTCCATTAATTGAATATGATGTATACTCCATTTCAGATTTGTTTTCTAAATTTCATGTGGAAGATATATGGCATACATCTCAGGGGTCACATGCATACACTTTTCCATGCGCAATGCATGCATCTCAGGAGACAAAAAGGGAGCCGCACACATTAGACTCATTTCTGATGTTTTTTTAGAACAATTTGCAGAAACAAATTGAATATTTGAATTCTTCTAGGGAAAATATCCAATTTAAAAAAAAAAACATTGTCCGAAGTGGAGTCCGAGAAGTGAAGTTATGATCATTTTAAAATCAACAAAATTTCAACGTTTTTCTGAAAACGGCTGCACGATTTTCAAAGTTTCATCCAAACTTTATTTGGATATTCTTCATTACAAGAAGAGAACGTGGATATGTGTGGAAATCTCAATGGTGCATTTACTTCATCAGATCTGTGCATACATCTACATCTTCAACAAAATCTTCAATGAGCACAAACTTGCACAGTTGCGAGGTCTTCTTGGAGTGAAGGACATGGTTGCTTAGAAATTGTTTTTTGTTCCTTCTCATTTTTTTATGCATATTAATTTGAGGGGGTGGGGTTTCCCTTAAGGTTTTCCCTCTTTCCTCGTTTTTATTTATTTATTTTTTCCAGTGTGTCATTCTTATATGCATTGTACAATGGGTACATAAAATGGCCTTGGTTGCCGGGACCCATTCATCATGTACACCCTAGTAGTGTTCAAGGGGGGTGTTGGAGATATTACACACTCACCTAGAATTATTTTCCTAAGTTTGATTGTCCAATGTTGAGAACGATTCCTTAAGTGAGAATATTCTCTCCAGAGAATATTTCCCTACAAAATAGGACATTACTCTTTAGTTCAGAGTTAGTTACACTCGGTTAGACTAGTGGAAGTCACTCATGCATGGAAACCTTGGTTTATCACCAACAATTGCATGTGTCTCTCTCACTTCCACACATGTGTCTTAGTTCACTAATGATTGGATTGATCAATTAACTATGCCTAGGTGGCAGTTCACTCTAGTTTCTGTCAGTGAGTGTCTAGATCTCTCTATATCACTACTATGGTGCATTAGTTACTCATGTACCCTATATATATTGTAAATTATTCACTCTTTGAGTGTGGATTATGGTTAATGAGAATTCTTCCAATTCTTTCTCTCTTTCTTTTTCTTTCTCAATTTCTCTCTGCAAATGTGTGTGGTATTTTCCAGCTAGATCTATTCTGTGCAGATTCAACACATTTACAAAATCATCGGTGTGCTGATCTTTTATCTAGTTGTGTGAGTGGTTACCGAAGGTGTTCATCCTCTATTAGAATTCATGTGTTGTTGAACATTATCCTGTGTAAGTCCCCCTCTACTTTTCAAAGTCTCGTGAACCATGTCTTCTGTCCTTTTCTTCATCATTTTGTGTTAGTTTTCTTTGATGATATTCTCATATATAGTAAAACATGGAAAACCCATCTTTCCCATGTGGATCAAGTTCTCCATCTCCTTTCTCAGCACTAACGTTTCCTCAAACAACTAAATGTTCCTTTGGAGAATTAGAAGTGGAGTATTTGGGTCATATTGTTGGCAAGGATGGTGTAAGGGTGGATCCAAAGAAAATTTCAGCTAGGAGGATTGGCCTCACCCCAAAACTCTCAAGATCTTGCATGTTTTTCTGGGTTTAACGGGCTATTATCGCAAATTCGTTAAGAATTATAGAAAACTTGCAACACTTTTCACTACCCTCCTTAAAAATAATGTTTTTAATTGGACTCATGTAGTTGATCAAGCCTTCCATGCTTTGAAAGAGGCTATGTGCACAACTCCTATCCTGCCCCTTCCCGACTTCAAAAAGACTTTTTTCCTGGAATGTGATGCATCCAGGAAAGGAATTGGTGCAGTTCTCATGTAATAAGGACGACCAATGGCCTTCACTAGAAAAAAAATTTCAAAGCACCATTTGGGCCAATCAATATGTTAGCACTAGGAATCACCTTCAGATTGCATGGAAGGAAAGCCCAGTACCCATCAAGTTATATGTGAATGTAAGAGAGTTTGAGGGGTCAAATGGATAAGACTCAAGATGATAATGTTCCAAATCATAAATCAAGGCTAGCATGCACAAGCAATCAAGGTCTTGTCTAACTTCAATCAGTAAGTGGGAGTAAATATGAGCAAAGGGAAGACTTCAATGAGAGGAATGTAGAGGTTGTTGTAAACATCAGGTCTGCAGACAACCTAAGGAAGAAAAACTCTTAACACAAGATCTTCTTGAGTTCAAAGTTTAAGGACACTAAAGAAACATCATAATAATATTATAATCAAACATACATCATCATATCACCACAACAATTCATTTGAATCATTCAAAGCATGAACACTTTAGCATCAGAAGCAAGTAAGCTGGAAAAAGAAGTTGATTTATATTAACCAAGATGTCTCAAATAAAGTACATAACGAGTTCAAAGTAAATTCATCAAAATATTACAATATAAGGGAGCCTAGCTCAACCATTCGAACCTACTAAAGCATTTCATCTATCTATTTATAACAAAAAGGGAGGCAACAGCTGGAGGTGTGAGCTGGCCTCCTTCCCATGAAAATCTCTAAGAAGTTATTCCATCTAACAACTTGACTAACAACCTACGCTATAAAATGGGAAAGTGTTGGTGACTGATCCAACCAATATTTGAACTAACTTGATCTCCCTTTGGTGCGCAACTCCTTATTTACCAAGTGTCCTTCAGGGGCATGTGGCTGTCATCGTGCTGCCAGCTGCTATCTCTGCAATTAACTTCATCATCAACTATTCATAAAGATTCTAGCTCGACTCTCCTTGATTCCTGGTATCTATTGGTAGCATATTTTGGTGGCACTCTGAGTAGCACACTTTGTAGCACTTTCACCAAATTTCCTATTATTTTGTAACACAAACTCAAAACTAGACAAGTAGAAAAGGTACCGCCAAGCCTTCGTATATTATGAGAAAACTTCAGTTTATGCTAGAATTTTGGTAGCGCCATTATAGTGTGTCTCTATGTAGGATTCTGTCTTTGCCAAAATTTCTGTAGCGAATTTTGGTAGCGCCATCCTAGTGTGTCTCTGTGTAGGATTCCATCTCTGCCAGAAATTCAGTAGTGCCCACCTGTGTATCCTATCAAACTTTAGGTAGTGCCATCATAATTCACAACACGTTCACTTGAACATGTGCATAATGGGTAGCAACCTCAGGTATTAGCAATGCTAATAGTCTTAGGCGTTTCGGCAACATTGTAGGTAGAAAACTGGTGGAACATAAAAAATAGACTATTCCGTAGTGCCATAGCACTACAAAATGTCTGTACTATTATTTCCGAATGGATTAATTCTTTGTAAAAAACCCAAAACTCTGAACAGTAAGTACTAGAATCCTGTATAGGTGGGAGAGGTAGTGTTTCATCAATAGTTTATCTTTGCAAAAATGAACCATATTCAAAAATGGAACTCACCTTTCACCAACTACTTCATTAACCTGACACTCCTTCTTGGAGAAGGAAGACTTCCCTTTGGCACAACATGCTTCTTCCCTTTAGCAGTGGCATGCTTCTTCACTGGAGCTATGATCTCCTTGGCTGTTGGATTCTCCTTTTCAATAGCAGCTTCAACCAATACATGCAAATTCCTTTGAGCCATTTCATCTTGGAAATGTCGTAACTCTACTTTGAGCTTTCTGTTCTGAGACTGAAAGTCTTTGTTCTGCCTATAAAGGTTTTTGATCTTCCTATGGAGAGGTTGGGACTTTCTTGATGCAAACCTTGCTAGGTCAAGAGTGTGGATGTAGCCATCTATGAGTTCTTTCATCTTAACCCTGTCAGACATGGCTTCTGCTTTCAAATGAGCCACCTCCTTCCTAGCATCCCTGAGTTGCCTAATTAATCTTTTGAATGTCTGGCTGCCAGGTGGAGTAGTGATGTGAACAGTCTCAACATAATTTTTCATGGTTTCCTCTTCCTGCTACATAATAATTACCTTGTCTATCTCATCAGGATTCTTGATGCCTTTTCCTTTATCTTTCTTCTTCTGTACAAGGATTTCTTCTTTCTTCTCCACATGCTTCTTGATGCCTTGGCCCTTATCTTTCTTCTTCTGTAGGATAGATATTTTAGGTAGGGATTGTTCTTCAACAACCTCTTTAGGAGTTGATGCTCTTGTGAAAGGATTTATGACCTTGATACTGGCTGTTGAAGGAGACTAGGAGAAGTGTAGCTTCTTCCCTTTCTTTGTTGTAGGTTTAGTAGAAGAAGGGGCTTCTTCTAACTCTGGTGGAGGAGGGGGTGAAATATCTCTCTATGGAGAATGATAATCTTCCTCCCCAGTTTATGCAACCCCCTTGATGGCCTCTTGATATTGAAAATGAACTCTACTCTTTCTCTTCTTGCTAGTACCTGCTTTAGAAACATTGGTGGATGGTAAAGGGCTTTCTATCTGCGACTGAGGAGTAGCTTCTATATCAAACTTGAAGTGAGAAGCAATAAAAAAAATCTTCCAATGAGATATCCTTCTTACCCAGTTCTTTAGAAACCAACATTCTAATCAATCCAGAGTGAGATATGCTAGTATCCATAGCCTTAGACTTGGATTGAACCCTCTCTAACATCTTGACTATGCTCCTTAGCAAATAGTAGGGAATGTTCATTTCAAATTTTCTAGTAAAATGCAGCAGAAGCCTTATATGGTACTGGCATAGTGTATTGGACCTCCCTTCACATGGAAAGTACCTCTGAATGATCCTCAATATCCTGTCGAACTGCTCAATCGGATGATTCCTTGGCACACCTTTAGTCAGATTATCAACTTGATGTTTAGGCTTAAGGAAATATTTGGCATATGCTGCATCTAAGGCCATGGCTTTAAACCATTTCTCACCTGTGATAGGGATTCTTGTAGTAGCTGAAATAGAGGTCTCAGACACCTCAAATTCTAGGTCCCCTACCTTGGTCTTCAGGGCATCAAAATGTAAGGAAAACTGCCTTGTCACCTCAGAATGACCTCTTTGCATATTCTGGTAGAAAGAGAGGCATCCCACCCTTTGAATAACTTCTCTGGCCATAGGCTCTGTCTCAAATAGATGCATGTCCATAGGCTCGGTTCTGACCACCTTACCTCCCTTATGTGATTTATTCATCTGAGGAGTCTCCATAGTTTAGGAAAAAATATTTTTAAGGCTATGGAGTGGTGATAACGAGGAGGACTAAAAGTCAAGGCTCAAGTGGACAAGGCTGGACCTTTACAAGAATTTCCCTTAAAACAGATTGGTTGCTAGCTAGATAAAACTGGCTATAGAAATACCTCCCTTGAATGTGTGTGGGTATGCAAATTTAGAAAATGAGAGGATACCCTGTAATGGCCTTTGGAACTGGGTTGAAACAACCCGACTTAAGTGTCAAAGGAGGTAGGGGAGAAACAATTTTGTAGAGTAGCACCTCTACATAGTACACCACACATGTAGAGGATAGGACTTGCTTGGATGCTGTGAGCTCAATAGAAATGGTGGGAAACTATATCAAAATCAGTAGACAGGTGGTGGGATCCATGGGTTTTGAATGGAGGGAGAAAAATTATAGGGCAGTGTGAGGAAAACTCTTCTCCATTTATGAAGGCACGATAATTACTAAGACTCCGAGCGCTAATTCTCCTTGAAAATGATGTGCAGAGGAGGAAAACGCATAATACCTGTGGAATAAAGATAGTTGGATGCCTCAACAAGATCTCAGGAAAGATTCACAGGCAAATCATCCTCCGAATCCACCTCAACATTAGATCTGGTAGCGCTACTGCCAACTGGTCAGGACTGGGAGTTTGCATAGCGCAACAACTTGAGTTTTTTCAAAAATAAAAAACCGTTATCAGAGCTCATAACTTATGAAATCTTGAAAGCATATTTTAACCACCCCTAGCACTGAAAAACAAGGAATATATGACATCAACGTCATAATCACAACTCAAGGTAGACTATGATGGACAAGAAATGCGCTACAAAAACTCCTGATGAGTTGGCAGCACTCCCTTTCAAAACATGATTTGACCAATAAACAAGGTACAAAAGGGACAACAAGGCAAGGTTACGAGGGCATGAGTGAGGAAAGTGGTAAGTCAAGTCAAGATGATCGTGGAGTGAATCAATCCTAATGTAAAGTCATGGAGGGGATCAAAATATAGGTCATAGAAAATGTCTTGAGTCAAAGATTTGTGTGGGGATCAAAACATAAGTCATGAGTTAAGCATTTATTTATCAAGGGAAACTAAGAAAACAAAATTTTAAAAGGGATAAATAAAAAAATTTAATTTAAAGGTTTAGGAAAAGATGAAACTAAAGGCTAAAGACCCAAGGCAACTTAGTGTGATAACACAATCTATGAAAAGGAAATGTTAGTTATTCTACATGTTGTGGATCTCTGGAGTGCTTATCTATTGGGAAATGATTCCAAATTAAAACATATCATCATAGCCTCAAGAATTTTCTAGAACAACGAATTTCCTCCCCAAAGAAACAAAAACGGATCACCAAGCTCTTTGGATATGATTATGAGATTATTTACAAGAAGGGAAAACAAAATGTGGTTGTTGACGCTCTTTTCTGGAAGTATGAAGATGAAGGATCCCTTTTTTGTCTATCCTTCATTGTACCTTATTGTCTCCAATCTACTCACCAAGAATGATTGGAAGACCCTAAAATTTATGGCCTTATCCAACAGTTACAAGCCAATTCTCCAATTTCTCCCGAGTACTGTTGGAAAAATAGCGAGCTTCGCTACCAAGGTCGTTTGTATCTAAGTAAACAAGCACAACTTAAATCTACGGTGTTTTCAGAGCTTCATGCTTCCCCCACAGCTGGCCATTCTAGGTTCACCAAAACCTATGAAAAGGTCAAACGTTATTTTTTCTAGGATGGTATGAAACATGATGTCTGCACCTTTGTGGATGATTGTGATGTCTGTCAACTAAATAAGGGAGAAACAATCAAGACTCTGGGAACACTACAACCTCTCCCAATTCCATCAACTATTTGGTAGGATATTTCTATGGACTTCATTGTTGGCTTACCTAAATCATGCAATAAATTAGTTATCATGGTGGTAGTTGATCGTCTTTACAAATATGTTGATTTTTGTGCTTTCCAACACCCTTTCACAACATCCAAAGTGGCTCAAATTTTCATGGATAATATCTTCAAGCTTCATGGCATGCCTCATTCTATTATCTCTGACCGAGATCCCACTTTTACCAACAATTTTTGGAAAGAATTGTTTCATCTCCAGGGAACCCAATTGCATCTCAACATCGCCTATCATCCCCAGAGTGATGGACAAACTAAAGTTGTCAACAAGTGTCTAGAAATCTATTTGAGGTGTTTTTCATCTGAATGACAAACTCGGTGGACTCAGTGGTTACCCCTCGTTGAATGGTGGTACAACACATCTTACCATACCACTACTCACATGAATCCTTTTTAATAAGCATATGGACAAAAACTCCTTTGGTTCTCTCCTACATTCCAAGTGTATCGAAGATTCAAGAGGTTGACAACAATATTGCATTTCACGAGGCCATCCTCCGCACCCTCAAAACAAATTTTTCCATGGCTCAAAATCGCATGTAGCAACAAGAAGATCAAGTTCATTTTGAACAAAAATTTGTTGAAGGGGACCAAGTGTTTCTTCATCTACAACCCTAAGCAAAATTCACTCAAAACAAACCACTATTAGAAACTTGCTCCCAAATTTTATGGTCCTTATACAATTCTCAAGCGAGTGGGGTAGGTGGCTTACCAGTTAGCGTTATCCAATCATTCTAAGCTCCATCCTATTTTCGATGTCTCTTTCTTAAAGAAGGTTATTGGTACTAAGTGTCAAACTCAAACTAGTCTCCCTGTGTTGGATGAAGAAGGTTTCATTTGGTTGCAGCCACAAGTAATCTTGTACCAACGCGAGTGTCACCTCCATTAGCGCACCATCAAGGAAGTGTTAGTGCAGTTGAAAGATACAACTCTAGAATATTCCACTTGAGAGTCGCCTACCATTTTGCAAAAATTTCCTCATCTCAACCCTCAAGGACAAGGCTCCTTTTCAAGGGGAGGGCATGTTAGGGACCTAACCTACCTAACCCCTCACGTACATAGAATAATATATTTCCATGTAATAAAGGCCGACATTAGTTAATGTTGGCACTTGGGTATGGAATTAAGAAAAGCTTAAGGCAGAAAAGAAGGAACATGAACTGCGCGGAAGACATAGTGACAGATACTAGGTCGAAGTGAGCAGAAGAGAAGAAAATATAGAGCGAAGTAAGAGAAAGCAAGTCGTTGGAGGAGGAGATCGAGGATGAAAAATCAACAAGGAAGATAGACTGTGGACAACTCAACAAGCGAAAAAATCCACCATTGGATGATTTGGAGCATCATGTGAGAAGGAAAGAAAGATAGGCTGGTGAAGCCCTGAAAATGCGGGTCAACTTGACCTATGGTTTTGCACACCTAGGGTTTTGGTATCTAGGGTTTTGACACTTAGTTTTCGGCCTAAGCCTATTAGTGAGTGATTGTAATATATAAATAAAGGTCAAGAGGACCCGGGGTCAGGTCGATACAAAGTTTTTATCATTGTATGTTAAATAGAGATTATTGTTATGAGAGAGGAAAGTGCTAAGTGGGAGAGCCTTCGAGTACTGTAAGATCTTTAGCTGGGTGCAAATATCGATTTTGCAACTGGTTGTGCAGGAAGGGGAGAGACAGAGAGGAGAAGAAAGAAGATCTGCTAGCTAAGAGTGCAAACAAGAACTGTATTCTTCACATTAATATATTATAAAGCATAGTTCTGTGGACATATCCCTAGAGAGAGGGTGAACCATGTATATCTTGTGTTGTGTGTGATTGATGTTGTGTTCTCTGTCATTTGATATGATGCTATTGTATTACTGTGTTAGATCTCACATATAGTTTTGCAGAGTAGATCTAAGCTGGAACTTGATATATAGATGTTGTGTTGTTCTTGTATTGGATCCACTTGGTATTCCCTTTGGTTGTAGACATATCTTTCCTGCAACCCTCCATATCTACTTCGGGTGAGACTGCATCTGCCTCGCAGGTTTTTCCGAAAGGGCCAGTAGTTAGGGATTTTTGGTGCGCTCTTGGAGCTGAACCCTGGGTCTACCCCTGTGCCAACAAATGGTTCCATTGCTGGGACATGAGTCTTCTTGAGGGAATGTCAAGGTGGTTTCCATAGAAGACATAGATTTAGAAGTGGATAGAAGATCAAGAAAAGGACTTTGCCAAAGCCTAGAACAAGAACCCCTGTCTTGGTACAGAGGATTGGTTGGAAAGATCTATCTTTACTGATATACATGAGATTTTCTTTGGAGGAATCCATCGGGAGTTATACGAGTGGATAGCTAGGTTGGAAGACACCCAATTTGAGATCCGATCTAGACCACATGTGGTTTGGACATCGACGTTGATCAAGAAGGTCAAGAGAGTTTACAATGCCCTGTCAAGAGTAGTAGATCACTGGTTTGATAGCACCATTGGAGGGTACATCACTGAGTTTGTTGTTGACATAGTAGAGTCATATAGCCAAGCCGAGAGATATTTATTCAAGGGACCCAGAGGAAAATTTTTACACCTTCTAAGTTTAATATCAAGATGCTATTGCATGAGAAGAACATCTTGAATATACAGTAGTTGGTCGGATTGGAAAAGGCTAATGTTCAAGAACTTAGATAGCGACAACGACATAGAGGTTGGACACACATGTAGTGGGAGAGTGTTCAGAGAAGTTACTCTTGCGAATATGTTTAAGGAGAACTAGGAGGATGAGGGTTTCTACAGTGGAGAAGAGGCAGATCTGACAGACGAAGATCATTCAGAATCCTCTAGGACAGAGGAACCTCACCGAGAAGAGCCAAAAACTTCAAGAACTGCGCTGACTATTGAATTAAGTACTATTATTCCTCCTGTTTCTTTAGCAACGTTAAGTAACTAGAGTAACCTAAGTCATCAGAATGCTTAGAGCACTGTGACTAGCAGTCCACCACATACTCAGTCAGGAAACTTAGGAAGATCTATGGCACAAGAGATGAGGTTACCCACCTTTAGAGGAGATGGATCTGAAGATCCTGATCAACACTGGTTTCTCTGTGAAGCTGTGTGGAGTATTAATAATATCACCGAAGAAGCTGTCAAACAAGATCAGTTCAACACTACCCTAAGAGATCGCGCACTGAGTTGGTACATGAAATTTTTCCAAGGAGCTACACCTAAAACACTGAATTCCATTAAGACTGCACTAATTTCCGAATTCAAGAAACCTAAATCAGAGTCGTAGTGCATTACATAACTAAAATAAATCAAGGATAGAACAATTGAACCTGTGTGGGAGTTTAATCATAGATTTAAGAACTTGACATGCCATTTGATTTTTCAGATCCCAGATGAGCAGAACAAGGAATGGTTCATTGCTGCCCTCTTGCCACACATCAGAGTTCCTCTGATGCAACAAAATATTACTTTGCAGGCTGAGGCACTAGATATCACCATGAAATTAGAATCAGCCTCGATGGGAGAATCCAACTCAGGTATGAGTCAAATCTTGAGTCAGCGAACTAGCTTATCACTGCAGGTCGAAGATATGAAGAAAGACAAGGGAAAAGTTAAAAGAGAAGACATCTGGTGTATCATATGAAAATCAGAAGGCCATGACAAGGAGCACTATCCTCTATTTCATGAATAATTGGCCTATGGAGCTCTGAGCCCTTTGAAGCATTTACCCTACCCTGGTGTGAGGTATGTAGAAATCGACATTGCCCTGGTGAATGTTACTATCTGCAAAAATATGTTCAGACGCCCACAAGTTTGTATTTCACATTTTGTAAGTCAGTAGGACATGATGACATGGATTGTAGGGCTTATGATCTCATGCATGAAAGGTCGAGGGATATATACAAAATTCAAGGTGAATTACAACAAGAAGGAAGCACTGTGCAATATAACTCTCCGGGAAGAGGAAACTTCAACCCTCATGGTGGATTCCAAGGAAGAGGAGGAGGTATGGGTCGAGGTCGAGGATAGATCATTTGTTATAACTACACACAATGAGGACACTTGGAAAGGGACTTTCAGAACCCTTGTACCACTTGCAACTATTGCAACTCATTCAAGCATGTTATCAAGGAATGTCTAGCATTGCTGGCTAAGCCTCAGGAGAAATGACGAGGAAACCAACAAATGCAACTAATCAAAGCAAAACCTCATGGATCAGATCCCAGAATCATTTTTATCACTAGAGGAGGCACTGTTATAGGAGAAGACAGAGTGATCCCAGGAAATACTACAGAGTAATCAGGAGTTAGGAAAGCTACAAAGAAGACATAAGTGTTTGATGCGAAGAAAAAAAAACAAATATTTGAGGAGGCAAGAAAATAATTCGGGAGAGACCAAGGCTCTTCATTGAAGACACGACCAAAAGTAAGAGAATGTGGAATGATTCTGGCATTTGATTAGTCTTCTTCGCCCAAAGATGGAAAAGAGGTGAGTAAAGTTGTCATTTTCTTGTATACGTTTATTGAGTTGATTAAAGATGAAAAATACATACAAGAAATACAAAATTTGGTCGGACAGTATGAGATAGGAAGGGTAGATCCTTTACTGAATAAAGCAGTAGATCAACTATCCAAGAAGAGAAGGACAAATAAATAACTACACCTTAATGCTCAGATTGGAGAGTACGATATAGACTATGTGGTCCTCGATTTAGGGTCGAAGGTCAATGCCATGACGAAGCAGACCTGGGCACTGATGGGAAAACCTAAGTTGATCTACTCCCCTATCAGACTTAGGATGGAAAATCAACAAGATGTAAGCCCCTTTGGAATACTGGAGCGTGTCCCCGTGGACATCGACGAAGTAAGGACGTTTGCAGACTTCGAGGTGATTGAGATAGTTGATGATAATTGTCCTTACCTTGCGCTGTTAGGAATTGATTGGGCTTTCAATAATTCCACTGTGGTTGATTTAAAGAAAAGAAGAATTACATTTGAAGGAGATGGCCTTAGGGTCATTGCACCTTTGGATCCCGATGAAGGTCAGAGATACACAGAACCCATTAGGGAATAAGACCATGCATACAAACTAGAAATTATCTACAAATTAACAACCAGACAATAGGACTACATTAATCCTACAACAGATGGGAATTTGAGCTGGAGAAGTGACAATGCATGCTATTAGATTTAGAAGAAGCACTTGAGAAATGGAAGAACAAAATGTATGAAGTTTCTACAAGGAGATGTGCTAGATTAACCAGGGAAGTTCGCTGGATCGACACAACAGTAAGTAACTTAACCACCTTTGATGGTCTAAATCACTTAGAAGCATTCTTGTTGGAATTTGAATATATTGTACCAACACAAAAAATATTGTTGGCAATGGATGAGGCCCTGAAATCAACCCCAGTGAGATGGTGGGGGACACAAAAAAACAATATTACAGACTGGGTACAATGTCACACTTTGATGACAACGCGATTTTCAGAGCAAGCAGAAGGCTGCGAAGTTAGGTACATAGGTTGAAGCTGTCTGAAGGACCATGTGTGAAGTTATGAGGAAGCCTGGAGCAACATTCCTCAAGAACAATGGGTACACAAATTCATTAACACACTAGAAACAACCCCTATCAATTGGTAGCTACAAGAAAAACTGCGCCTCATCATTGCAGATTGGGAAGGTATGACCCAGAACTTTGTAACTACCTTTTTGTTTGAAATCTAATACCCTACAGTAGATCAAGCATTACAGATTGTAAGACAAAAAGTGTTCGAGGAGGCATATAGCCTCCCTTTGGAACAAGAAGAGGACGAATGGACTGTACCTCTCCAGAAACTGCAAGGCTGTTACAACATCAATGGTGATGAAGACGATGATCCTAGGAAGGTGAACATCAGAGAAACAGAAGGCAAAAGAGATGTAGAAGGACCAGGAATCGAACTACCTTTTGTTGGACAACCAATTAAAATCAAGAAAGTCAATATTGGAATAGAGCAAACAACGAAGCTTACAAATGTTGGAGACTATTGGGATGCTGCCACTATTGAAAAGATCACAAAGTTACTACATGAATATCAGGACTTGTTTCCAACCAAGTTCAATGATATGAAGGGAATTAAAGGGCCCATGGGAGAGATGAGGATACCTTTGAAACCAGATGCAAGGCCAGTCAAACAGAGACCCTATATATTGAACCCTAAATATAAGGAGAAAGTGAAGGTTGAGCTTGATAGAATGTTGGAAGCAGGAATCATAGAACCTATTGAAGAGTCAGAATGGATTATCCCTATGGTGGTACAAGATAAGAAGACATGAGAAATCAAGATCTGTGTAGATCTTAGGAAGTTGAATGATGTCTATTTACATGACCCATTCCCTACGCCATTCATCGATGAAGTGTTAGACAATGTAGGAGGACAGGAGGTATATTATTTTACACATGGATTTTCAAGATACCATCATATCCAGATTGCCAAGGAAGATCACCAAAAGACCACATTTGCAACAGAATGGGGATCCTACCAGTGTACAATGATGTCGTTTGGATTGAAGAATTCACCAGCCATATTTTCCAGGGTGGTGGTCGAAGTGTTTAAGGAGTTTTTACATAAATTCCTGGAAGCATATTTTGATGATTGCACTGTTTTCAACATTTTTCAAAATCATATTGAATGTTTAAGACTAATGTTGGATAAGTGAAGGCCGTGTCAGATTTCCTTGAACCTAAAGAAGTGAATCTTCTTTTCACCCTTCGGAGAGTTGCTGGGCCATATTGTGTGTAAACGGGGATTGCTGGTAGATCCATCCAAGATTTCCATTATAGTCGATCTACCCCCTCCTATTTCAGTCAAACAGCTGCGCACTGCGCTGGGACATACTAGATACTCCAGGAAGTTCATTAAGGGCTATGCACAGATCAAAAAACCCATGGAGAATCGTTTAAATAAAGACTGTCAGTTTCATTGGACAAAAGAATGCCAACAGAGCTTCGACACACTGAAACAAAAAATGGTTACTGTGCCCATTCTGGTTTTCCCAGATTGGAGTAAAGAATTTCACATGCATGTCAATGCATATTGTATCACATTATGAGCAGTGTTATCACAACTAGGAGCTAGAGACATTAACCACCCATTAACCTTCGCTAATAGGAAGCTATCAACAACTGAAATTAATTACACCACCACTAAGCGAGAAAGATTAGCCATGGTGTATGCGCTGTAGAAGTTTCACCACTACTTGTCGGGAGGACATTTTAATATGTTCAATGATCATTATGCACTTAAATACTTAGTCAACAAGCCAATGTTGGGGTGAAGAATATGCATATGGCTTCTGCTGTTTCAGGAATATGATTTCGAGATCGTGGTTAAGCCAGGAAAAATGAACAAAGGCCCTGACTACTTGTCGAGGTTGGAACATGGATAAGAGCCTACTAGTTTGGAGGATACACTACCAGATGCAAAGTTGCTGGCCATCAAGAAGGTTGATGATCACTTCACGGAGATAGTGCAGTTCCTATCAATAGGATTGACACCTAGTACTATACAATTATTCAGAAGAAACAGTTGGTAGTGCGCGCTGTAGATTTTTCACTTATAGTTGGACAACTATACAATATGGGACCTGAAGAGATATTGAGGAGGTGTGTTATGGAATTAGATAGACCATTGATCCTCACAGAAGCACATGAAGGCATCACAGGAGGACACTACACAGGGAAAGAAACAACACTGAATATTCTTAGGGCTGGCCTTTGGTGGCTTACTCTACACAAATATTGTAAGGAATACTATAAGGCCTGTGATGTATGCCAAAGAGTTGAGAAACCATCCAGAAGAGAGGAGATGCCTTTAGCGCCTCAACTAACCTTACAAGCATTTGAGAAATGGGCCATTGACTTCATGGGACATATCAACCCACCAGGAAAGCGCACAGGAGCTAGATACATAATTACTACGACAAAGTATTTGACTAGATGGGCATAAGCAAGAGAAGTTAAGGACTCTAGTGCAACTACAGTTGCACGCTTCATATTTAATGATATCATAACCAAGTTTGGATTCCAAAAAATTATTATGAGCGATCAAGGCACACATTTTATTAACAAGACTATTGAAGCCTTGAATCAGGAATTTGAAGTTCACCATCAGAAGAGCACGCCTTATCATCCACAAGCAAATGGGACAGTTGAATCATTCAATAAGATCTTAGAGACAATGCCGATGAAGATATGTAGCGTGAATAAGGATGACTGAGATTTGAGAGTACCAACAGTATTGTGGGCCTATAGAACCACTTGCAAGAAGTTGACCATGCAGACCCCCTTTAAATTGGTCTATGGTGTAGAAGTAGTTGTACCCATGGAATATTTGGTTCCTAGTCTGTGAATTGTAGCCTTTAGAGATATGGATGACACTGGCACTGTGCAAGAGAGGCTTGCACAGTTGGTCGAACTGGAAGAAGATAGATTTATTGCAGGATTTCACCAACAGGTTTAGAAAGAAAGAGAAAAGGCCTACCATGACAGACACATCAAGAAGAAATCTTTCAAGCAAGGAGATCTAGTATTGGTATATGACAGTAAGTTCATGAGGCATCTAGGGAAGTTTAGGATGCATTGGCTTGGACCATATGAGTTTGACTTTATTACAGAAGGAGGAGCTGCATAGTTGAAGACTTTGACTGGAGAATGGAAGGAAGGTTGGTTAATAGAAGCCAGTTGAAATTGTATTATGAAAACCAACTGCCTCCCAGCTCTCAGTAAAAGCATAAGAAAAAGGGTCTAGGTACTAGGTGCATTTGAAACTGGGTACCAAACATAGAAAAGACAGTTTGCACATAGAAGGGAGGGACAGAGCAGAAATGAAAGGATTCCCTGCACAGTCTGAAGTCGAAATAAAACAGAAAGTTCAGACCTGAAGTGCCTCAGGACGAGTCACGGGTGAGTTTTGGGGTCCTGTTGGCCCTTGGGTATGGAATTAAGCAAATATTAAAGAAGAAAAGAAAGAATGCGAACTGCGTGGAAGACACAGTGACTAATACTAGGTCGAAGTGAGGAGAAGAGAAGAAATGATAGAGCGAAGTAAGAGAAAGAAAGCTGTTGGACGAGGAGATTGAGGATGACAGATAAAAAAGGAAGACAGATCATGGAAAAATAAACAAGAGGAAAAAGCCACCATTGGATGGTTTGGAGCACCACGTGAGAAGGAAGGAAAGACAGGTTGGCGAAGCCCTAAAAACATGAGTCAAGTTGACCTAGGATTTTGGACACCTAGGGTTTTGATATCTAGGGTTTTGACACTTAGGTTTTGGCCTAAGGTTGTTGGTGAGTGATTGTAAAATATAAATAAAGGTCAAGAGGACCTGGGGCTGGGTCAATATGAAGTTGTTATCATTGTATGTTAAAGAGATATTATTGTTATGAGAGAGGAAAGTGTTAAGTGGGAGAGCCTTCGAGTACTGTAAGATCTTCAGTTGGGTGCGAAGATCGATCCTGCAACTGGGTGCACAGGAAGGGGAGAGACAAAGAGGAGAAGAAAGAAGATCTGCTAGATAAGAGCGTAGACAAGAACTGTATGATTCACCTTAATATATTATAAAGCATAGTTCTATGGACGTATCCCTAGAGAGAGGGTGAACCATGTATATCTTGTGTTGTGTGTGATTAATGTTGTGTTCTCTGTTATTTGATATGCTGCTATTGTATTACTGTGTTAGATTTGATACATAGTTGTGTAGAGTAGATCTAAGATGGGACTTGATATATAGATGTTGTATTGTTCTTGTATTGGATCCACTTGGTATTCCCTTTGGTTGTAGACATATCTGTCCTGCAACCCTCCATAGCTACTTCGGGTGAGACTGCATCTGCCTTGTATGTGTTTTTGAAAGGGCCAGTAGTTAGGGCTTGTTGGTGCACTCTTGGAGCTAAACCCCGGGTCTGCCCCTATGCCAACAGTTAATAAGGCCTATTTAATAAATTGGAATAAGTCAATGTAAGAAGACCTAATAGAAGCTTTCGCTTCTAGAAGAATCTTCCTCTAGAATGATATTTAGAAGATAGAATTAGTATAAATAAGAGTAGGAGTCATGATAATTTTTTTCTTGAGAATTATTGTAATAGAGCACTACTCTGCTAGAGGTTTACCCCTTGAAGAGGCAAGTGAACATTGTTTCCTATCTATAAAGGTATTATTTTGGTGTTGCGGTTTCATCTATTGTGTTATTCCGCTATTATTCTCTGCAATATTTTGTTTTCCAACTATTATAATAGATCTGGTACCTTACACCATATTTTTCCATATGTCATAAAAATTTCTGTGGCTTTGATACTCAACTACACATAATGCAGACCCATCTGTCACTTTACCATTTTGAATACTTCTTCGAATCTTCTACAATTGATCACTACATATTCCTGCTTTTCAACCTATTTGTTCAATCTGCAAATCAGACTCTACATGTCTGCAACAATATGTATTGAATATGTACCTGTCTGAATACATTCCTGGAATCCTCTATACAACCATGAATCTCTACCTAAAATGTGTGCCATTGATATTCTTCATAACTGTCAGTTGATATCTGCATGGGAATGTGTTATGAAAGATACCCCTCAAACGATCAAACTATCACAAGACATTCTGCACTTCCTTCATTAAACCATTATGAAACTACCTTTTCAAAATCTAGAAACACTTCAAACTGGTCGAAAGATAGTTCCATGATCTATAGAGCTACTTCTTAGACTCCCCCTCTTAAATATTCATATTTATAAGGAGACTCCAAGCCTGATGGATAAGAAAAATACCCACTCTGATGCAAAGTAGTCTTCCTCTTCATCATCTTCTTGAATTTTGACATCTTCTTCTTTGCATGTAGATTCATCATGATCTCGTACTACTGCAAATCTTAAGAGTGTGACTTCTGGAAGTACTTCATTCATCTTCTCTTCATTCACCTACTCTTCATTTTCTTGTTCTTGTTTTCTTTTCCAAACCTTCTTATATATGATATCAATGTTCTCTTTAGATTCAATATCCATCATGCTTTTACAATCACAATCTATGTGTCCATAGTTATGGAATTTGTAACATTCAGTATTGTATGGGGCCACATAACAATCTCTTGCTTGAACATTTCTTCCATAAGCTTTGCAATCTACAACTTTATGTCCAAAGTTATTACAAGTAAAACAATGACCATAAAAGAAACCTTGATACCTGGAAGTAAATGATATTCTTTGTAATGTAGTCCTTTTGAATTCATGCCTTGGTTGATCAAGCTCTTCTCTTCTATTGTTTCCTTCACAATGATTGAAGCTTCTTTGATACCTAGAAGTGGAAGGTATTCTTTGATATCCATCTCTTTTGTAATCTTCTTCTTGAGTATTCTTCATTTATGGAATGTTCTCCTTTGAGGAATCATGTACTTCCTTCTTGATAGGGCCTCTTATGACTTCCACATAACTCTAAGACTTTTCTTCATTATGTTGGAATATTGGTTATTGTCATTGATGTCAACCCTAGTCACGGGTTTTGGACCGCAAGATTGATAAAGGTATTTGGACATGAAGGACAATGCACATGCATATACAATACCCATGAATGGATAGTATACATCATGTTGTTTCCAGTGGTATGTGGCATGTCACGTGGATCCTCATGGTTGAGGAGAAATGAATTTTTGAAGACGACAAAGTGAATTGAAGAAGGAAGTACATGTAGGCCTTGAAGACAATTAAATAAAAGAATTACAAAATAAGAAAGTGTCAGGTCAGCCCTAATGTTAAAAGGAAGTGACATAAATGGTATAAATAAGCATCATTATACATTCATTTGATACAAGCTGAATTTCAGAGGAAAGAAGAAGTAAAGAAGGCCGGATTTCAAGGGAGGATGAAGTCTTCTGGTGATGTGTTCTAAGGTATGTTATTTTCAGGTCATCGTACCATTTTTGATATAACTTTTTTTCTAGAACGATTCAAATGGAAAAATATCTATGTTATTGAGAAGACATATCAAGGTACCTCTGGTAAAAAGTTAAGCTTTTGATTCTCTATAATTATGGAGATACACTCTGTGGAAGATAGGGTTTATGACCAGTCCTGAAGCTAGTCAATAAACAGGTGTTCTCGGTAAAACAGTCATAACTTCTTCATCAAGAATCCAAATGATGTGGGACAAATTTCATTGGAAATAGTATAGACTTTAGTTTATTTTGTGAGAGTTTCATAATCATATGTTAAATATTGAGTGCGGGGCATTCTGTACAAGTTCGGTCTCTTGAATAGACCAGAATTGAATAAAGTCTACCATTCTTTCTATAACTTCTTTTTGGGGAGGATTCAAGGAGTGAAACTTGGATGAGTTTCAGAGAATACATTGAGTAATATTATATACAGGATCAGAGTACTCCAAGAATTGAATAATTGCAGAAATTGAAGAAGTCTCGGGAAGCATTATCAGGTTCTATGTGATGATTGGTTGATGGTGATAATTTAATGTAAAGTTTTATTATCTCTCATATATTACTAGGTGGAAGGAAGGGGAAAGGATGGAGAGTTCAAATCTCTCTTGATATTGGAGGATTGTATCTTCCTCTTGGAGGTTTATGCCTCCCTTTACATTTGGAAGCTGTAGCTACCTTTGGAAGTCATTACTTCCCTTGAACAATAACTATTGATTATTTCTCATATATTGTGCATGGTGTATTATGGTGTATTGGTGTAACTCTTATACTATTGTTCATTTCTCATTGGATATAGTTGAATGGTTTAAGTATAAGTTGA
>JASDQU010505370.1:23505-38446 GCA_032191745.1 Picea mariana | reverse complement strand
TTTGGAGGATTGTGCGAGAAAGCAGGAGAAAACTCCTGAATCTCGAACTCCCAAAGTAAATCTGGGTCATACAAATCAAGAGGCTACGTGTCACCAGATCTCTCACTTTGGGAATTCGTCACTTCGAAGGATTGCACGAGCAAGAAAGAAAGGAATAGCACCCGAAGGCCCAAAGTTCAAAATCCCGAAGAACTTGTGTTGGCCCTTGGTTATGGAAGCAAGAAAAGAACAAGGAAGAAAAGGCGAAATGCGAACTTCGTGAAAGATAGAGTGACTATTACTGGGTCGAAGTCAGAAAAAGAGAAGAAAATATGGAGCGAAGTTCGATAAAGTAATTCGTTGGACGAGGAGATCGAGGATGACAAGTCAGCAACGAAAAAGGACTGTGGACAACTAAGCAAGCAGAAAAAGCCACCGTTAGATGATTTGGAGCACCGCGCGAGAAGGAAGGAAAGAAAGGCTGGCAAAGCCTTGGAAACACGGTTCAAGTTGACCTAGGGTTTTAGACACCTAGGGTTTTGGTATCTAGGGTTTTGACACCTAGATTTCAACCTAAGGATGTCAGTGAGTGATTGTAATGTATAAATAAGAACCTATATGAGGGAAGAGGGTTGGTTCAAGTTCGTGTGACCTAGTTGTACTATTTTGACTGAGTGATTATTGTAGTGAGAGAGAGAAAATATGAGTACGAGGGCCTTGTGTATTGTAAGATCTTCAGCTGGGTGCAAAGAACAAGTCCTGTAGCTGGGTGTAGAGTAAGGGAAGAGATCAAGAGAAGAAGAGAGAATATCTATTGGCTAAGAGCGCAGATCAGAACTGTATGCTTCATCTTAATATATTATAAAGCACAGTTTTGTGGACGTAGCCCTAGAGAGAGGTTGAACCACGTATATTTTGTGTTATGTGTGATTGAT
Source organism: Picea mariana (assembly GCA_032191745.1). NCBI lineage: Eukaryota > Viridiplantae > Streptophyta > Pinopsida > Pinales > Pinaceae > Picea > Picea mariana. Next base: position 37,532 of record JASDQU010505370.1, on the reverse strand, counting down.
GCTCTGTTCTTGTCATTGATATATTGTTATTGCATTGTTGTGTTAGATCAGATCTATAGTCGTGTGAAGTAGATCTAAGTTGATAAGTAATATATGCATGTTGTATTGTTCTAGTATTAGATCCACTTGACATTTCCCTTGGTTGTAGACATCTCTGTCCTGCAACCCACCCATAGATGCTTCAGGTGAGACTGCATCTACTTCGTAGGTGTAGCCGAAAGGGCCAGTAGTTAGGGCTTGTTGGTGCACTCTTGGAGCTGAACCCTGGGTTTGCCCTTGTGCCAACAAATGGTTCCATTGTCGGGACTGGAATCTTTGTGAGGGAATGTCAAGGTGGTTTCATCAAAGAGAGAGATTCAAAAGTGGATAGAGGATCAGGAAAAGGACTTTGCTAAAGACCAGAACAAGAACCCTAATCTTAGTACGGAGGATTGGTTGGAGAGACATATTTTTACTGATATAAACGAGATATTCTTTGGAGGAATCCATCAGGAGCTATATGAGTGGTTAGCTAGGTTGGCAGATACCCAATTTGATTTCATATCTAGACCTCTTGTAGTTTGGACGTCGACACTGATCAAGAAGGCCACGAGAGTTGACAACGTCATGTCAAGAGTACTAGATCATTGGTTTGATAGCACCATTGGAGGCTACATCACTGAGTTTTCTATTGATAGAGTGGAGTCATATAGCCAAGCTAAGAGATATTTCTTCAAGGGACCCAAAGGAAATTTTTTACACTTTATGAAGTTGAGAATCAAGATGTTATTGCATGAGAAGAACATCTTGAAGATATAGTAGATTGGTCATATTTGAAAAGGATAATGTTTAGGAATTCGAATAGAAACAGTGACACAGAAGTTGGACATACGCGCAGTGGGAGAGTGTTTGGAGAAGTTCATCTTGCGAACCTATTCAAGAAGAACTACGGGGATGAGGGTTTCTACAGTGGAGAAGAGGAATATCTGAAGGATGAAGAGCATTCAAAACCTGCTAGGGCAAAGGAAGAGGAAGTTGAAGAACTTCACTGGGAAAAGCCAAAAACCTTAGAAACTGTGCAGACTATTGAAGTAATTACTATTAATACTCATGTTGGTTCAGTGGCATTAATAAATCATAGTAATCAGAGTTACCAGACCGTTCAAAGTACTATTACTAGAATTCCACCACATACTTAGACAGGAAACCTAGGAAGATCTATGGAAGATAAGATGAGACTCCCTATCTTTAGGGGAGATGGATATAAAGATCCTGATTAGCACTGGTTTATGTGTGAAGCAGTATGGAATATTAAAAATGTCACTGACAAATATGTTAAAAGAACCCAGTTTAGTACTACCCTTCGAGATCATGCACTAAGCTAGTACATGAAGCTTGTCCAAGGACTTGCACAGCCTAAGCCATTGAACGAGATCAAGAATGCATTGATTGTTGAGTTCAATAAACCCAATTCAGAGACACAATGTATTACAGAGATGAAAGAGATCAAGCAGAAGATAGTCGAACCTATCTGGGAATTCGACCAAAGATTCAAGACCTTAATAGGCCGATTGACTTTTCAAATCCTAGATGAGTAGAACAAAGAGTGGTTCATTGCTACCTTGTTACCACACATTAGAGTCCCTCTGATCTAGCAGAAGATTTCTTCACAAGCCGAGGCACTGGAGATTTCCATGAAGTTAGAATCATCCCCTATGGGAGAATCCAGCTCAAGTATGAGTTAGATCTTGAGCCAGCTAACTAGTTTGTCTCTACAGGTCGAAGATATGAAGAAAGACAAGGGAAAAGATAAAAGAGAAGACATCCGGTGTGTCAGATGCAGTTAGAAGGCCATGATAAGGAACATTGTCCCCTATTCCATGAATACTTGGCCTCTGGAGATCTGAGCCCTTTGAAGCAAGTCACTTTTCCCTGGTGCGAATTATGCCAAAATAGACATCGCCCTGGTGAGTGCTATTACATGCAAAAATATGTTCAGACAGCAACAAATTTGTATTGGATGTTCTATAGGGATTATGATCTCATGCATGAAAGGTCAAGAGATATATACAAAATTCAAGGCAAAGTACAACAAGAATGAAACACTACGCAGTACAACTCCCATAGGAAAGGAAACTTCAATCATCACAGTGGATTCATAGGACGAGGAACAGAAGAAGGTATGGGTCAATGCTGAGAACAGATCATCTTTTATAACTTCGCATAGCCAGGACACTTGGCAAGGGATTGTCAGAACCCTTGCACTACTTGCAGCTATTGCAACTCCTTCGAGCATGTTATTGAAGAATGTCCAGCATTTCTAGCTAAACTTCAAGAGAAACGAGGACCTCAGCAAAACCCACAAGTGAAACTGATATATGTTGAACCTCGCGGAGAAGACCCTATATTCATTGTTATTACTAGAGGAGTTGTTGTTACGGGAGATGAAAGAATGACCCAAGGGAAGACTACAGAAGATTCAAGAATCAGGAAAGCTACAGAGAAGACCCAAACCTTTCATGCAAAGAAGGAAAAACAAATATTTGAGGAGGAAAGAAAAGAGTTCAAAGGAGACCAAGGTTCTTCATCAAAGACACGACCAGAAATAACAGAATATGGAATGCCTCAGGAATTTGATCAATCTTCTTTGCCAAGAGAAGGAAAAGAGGTAAGCAAGCTCATGGAATTTCTATATACTTCCATTAAGTTGATTCAAGATGAGGGCGTTGTCCAACAACTACAGAATTTAATCAGACCATATGAATTAGGAAATACTGACCCCTTACTCAATAGGGAAGTACACCAAATTGCTAGAAAGAGAAGGACAAATAAGGAATTACACTTGAATGCTCAAATAGGAGAATATGATATAGACTATGTGGTCCTCGACTTAGGGTCAGAGATCAATGTCATGACGAAGCAAACTTGGGCACTGATGGGAAAACCTAAGCTGATCTATTCCCCTATCAGGCTTAGGATGGCTAATCAGCAAGCTGTAAGCCCCTTTGGCAGACTAGAACATGTCCCTGTGGACATCAACGGAGTAAGAACGTTTGCAGATTTTGAGGTAATTGAGATAGTTGATGACAGCTGCCCTTAACCTGCACTGTTAGGAATTGATTGGGATTTCAATAATTCCACTTTCGTTGATTTAAAGAAAAGATGAATGACATTTGAAAGAGATGGCCTTAGGTTCATTTCACCTTTATATCTAGATGAAGGTCAGCAATACACAGAACCCATCAGAGAGGAAGACCACGCATATTAACTGGAAAAAATATACAAATTAAAATCCAAACAGCAGGATTACATTAATTCTACGGCCAATGGAAACCTAAGCTATCGAAGTGACAGTGCATGTTCATCAGACTCAGAAGAATCACTGGAGAACTGGCAGAATAAAATGTATGAGGTATCTACAAGAAGATGTGTTAGATTAACCAGAGAAGTTTGATGGATCAGCACAACAGTAAGTAACTTACCCACCTTTGATGGTATGAATCCTTTAGAAACCTTCTTGTCGGACTTTGAAGAAAGTGTACCAATGCAACAAAGATTGTTGGTAATGGATGAGGCCTTGAGAGAAACCCTAGCAAGATGGTGGGGTACACACAAAATAAATAACACAGACTGAATACAATGTCGTACCTTGATGACAGCGTTGTTCTCATCACAAGTAGAAGGCTGTGAAGTTCAGTACACAGATCAAAGCTGCCCAAAGGACCATTTGCAAAGCTATGAGAAAGCCTGGAGAAACGTTCCTCAAGAACAGTGGGTACACAAATTCATTAACACACTGGACACGACACCTATCAACTGGTACCTTCAAGCAAAGTTGCACCTCATCACTACAGATTGGAAAAGTATGACTCAAAATTTTATAACCACCTTCTTATTTGAAATTCAATATCCTTCAGTAGATCAAGCATTACAGATTGTGCGACAGAAAGTATTCAAGGAGGCATCTAGCCTTCCTTTAGAAAAATAAGAGGATGAATGGACTACGCCTCTCCATAAACTACAAGTTTGTTACAACATGAATGCTAATGAAGACGATGATCTGAGGAAGGTGAACATCACAGAAACAGAAGGCCAGAGAGATGTGGAAGGACCAGGAGTCGAGTTACCATTCATTGGACAGCCAATCAAGATTAAGAAGGTCAATATTGGAACAGAACAAACCCTGAAGCTTGCTAATGTTGGAGATTATTGGGATGTTTCCACCATCGACAAGATTATAGAATTACTGCATGAATATAAAGACTTGTTTCCAACCAAGTTCACTAATATGAAGGGCATTAAAGGGCCTATGGGAGAGATGAGGATCCCTTTGAAACCAGATGCAATACCAATCAAACAAACACCCTACAGATTGAACCCTAAATATAAGGAGAAAGTGAATATTGAGCTCGACAAAATGCTGGAAGCAGGGATTATAGAACCTGTCGAAGAATCGGAGTGGATCAGCCCTATGGTGGTACAGGACAAAAAGATAGGAGAGATCAGGATCTGTGTAGATCTCAGGAAGTTGAATGATGTCTATTTTCATGACCCCTTCCCTACTCCATTCATTGACAAAGTGTTAGATAATGTAGGAGGCCAGGAAGTATATTCTTTTACAGATGGATTTTCAGGATACCATTAGATCTGGATTTCCAAGGAAGATCACCACAAGACCACATTTGCAATAGAATGGGGTTCTTATCAATATAAAGTAATTCCATTTGGATTGAATAATGCCCCATCCATCTTTTCAAGGGTGGTGGTTGAAGCATTCAAGAACTTCTTGCATAATTTTTAAAAGCATATTTTGATGATTGGACTATCTTTAGTTTATTAAAGAATAATATTGAATGACTAAGTCTAATGTTGGACAAATGTAGGCAGTGTCAAATTGCCTTGAACCTGAAGAAGTATATCTTCTTCTCACCATTTGGAGTGTTGTTAGGCCATATTGTATGCAAGCATAGATTGTTATTTAATCTATCTAAAATTGTCATTATCATTGATCCACCCCCTCCTACTTCAGTCAAACAGTTGTACACTGCGCTGGGACACACAGGATATTACAAGAAGTTCATTAAGGGATATGCCCATATTACAGCAACCATGGAAAATATTTTGAAGAAAGATTGTTAATTCATTTGGACAGAACAATGCCAACAGAGCTTTGACACACTGAAACAAAAAATGGTTACTGCACCCATTCTGGTCTTTCCATATTGAAGAAAGGAATTTCACGTACATGTCAATGCATCTTCCATTGCATTAGGAGTTGTGTTAGCACAACCTAGTGAAGGAGATATTGACCATCCATTATCTTTTGCTAGTAGGAAGCTATCAACAGCAGAGGTCAACTACACCACCACTGAGAGAGAAGGGTTATCCATGGTGTACGCAGTGCAGAAATTCCACCACTACTTGTTGGGAGGGCACTTTAAAATGTTTACTGATCACTCTGCGCTCAAATACCTAGTCAACAAACTAGTGTTGGGGGGGGAAGAATTTGCAGATGGATTCTTCTCTTTCAGGAATATGATTTTGAGATTGTAGTAAAACCAGGAAGAATGAACAAAGGTCCTGACCACTTGTCGAGGTTGGAACATGGAGAAGAGCCAACTAGTTTGGAGGATACACTATCGGATGCACAGTTATTGGCCATTAGAAATATTTATGGCCACTTCACAGAGATAGTCCAGTTCCTGTCAACGGGAATGGCACCTAGTGAGTATACAATCCCTTAGAAGAAACAACTAGTAGTGCACGCTGCCGACTTTTCACTTATAGCTGGACAGCTATACAAGATGGGATCTGATGAGATATTGAGAAGATGTGTTATGGAGGAAAAACGACCGATGATCCTCGTGGAAGCTCATGAAGGCATCATAGGAGGACATTACGCAGGGAAAGAAACTGCGCAGAAGGTGCTTAGAGTTGGCCTTTGGTGGCCTACCTTACACAGAGATGCTAAAGACTATTACAGAGCCTGCAATGTATGCCAAAGAGTTGGGAAACCATCCAGAAGAGATGAAATTCCACTAGCACCATAGCTGACCCTACAAGAATTTGAGAAATGGGCCATTGACTTCGTGGGACCTATAAACTCACCAGGAAAGCGCACAAGAGAAAGATACATAATTACAGCAACAAAATACTTGACCAGATGGGCCAAAGCAAGAGCAGTCAAGGACTGTAGTGAAACTACAGTTGCGTGCTTCATATTTGATGACATCATAACCAGTTTTAGATGCCCAAATATCCTTATGAGTAATCAAGGCTCACATTTCATAAATAAGACTGCTGAAGACTTGACTAAGGAATTTGCAGTACACCATCAGAAGAGCACACCTTACCATCCACAAGAAAATGGGACAATGGAAGCATTCAACAAGATCTTGTAAACAGCATTGACAAAGATCTACAGTGTGAACAGGGATGACTGGGATTTAAGAGTACCAGCAATACTTTGGGCCTATAGAACCACTTGTAAAAGATTAACAATGCAGACCCCTTTCAAGGTGGTTTACGGTCTCAAAGCTATTGTTCCAATGGAATACCTGGTGCCAAGCTTAAGAATTGTTTCCTTTACAGATATGGATGACGTTGGTGCTATTCAAGAGAGGCTCGCATAGTTGGTCGAACTCGAAGAAGACAGATTTATTGCAGGATTCCATCAGCAAGTACAGAAGGAAAGAGAGAAGGCTTATCATGATAGGCACATCAAGAAGAAGGCATTCAAGCAAGGTGATCTAGTGATGGTATACGACAATAAATTCATGAAGCATCCTGGGAAGTTTAGAATGCATTGGCTCGGGCCATATGAGATCACCTATGTTACCGAAGAAGGAGTTGCACAATCGAAAATTTTGAATGGAGAATGGAAGGAAGGATTAGTGAATGGGAGTCGGCTGAAGTTGTACTATGACAACCAACTGCCTCGTTGCTCTAAGTAAAAGCATAAGAAAACAGGTCTAGGTACCAGGCGCAGTTGAAAATGGGTACCAGAAATAGAAAAGATAGTCTTCACAAGGAAGGAGAGGAGGCATAGAACAGAAGGAAGAGCCTGCACTGTGCAGTCTGAAGTCGAAGTAAAACAGAAGAATCATATCTAAAGTGCCTCGGGATGAGTCACAAGTGAGTGTTGGGGGTTTTCTGGCCCTTGGTTATAGAAGAAAGAAAAGAACAAGGAAGAAAAGGAGGAATGCGAACTTCGCGAAATATACAGTGACTGTTACTGGGTCGAAGTGAGCAAAAGAGCAGAAAAGATGGAGCAAAGTCCAAGAAAGAAAGTTTTTGGATGAGGAGATCGAGGATGACAGGTCATAAAGGAAGAAGGACCGTGGACAACTCAGCAAGTGGAAAAATCCACCGTTGGATGATTTGGAGCACCGTGCAAGAAGGAAGGAAAGACAAGCTGGTGAAGCCCTGAAAACGTGGGTCGAGTTGACCTAGTGTTTTAGACACCTAGGGTTTTGGTATCTAAGGTTTTGACACCTAGGTTTCAACCTAAGGATGTTGGTGAGTGATTGTAATGTATAAATAAGAACCCATATGAGGGAAGAGGGTTTGTTCGAGTTCGTGTGACCTAGTTGTATTGTTTTGACATGAGTGATTATTGTTGTGAGAGAGAGAAGAGATGAGTATGAGGGCCTTCTGAATTGTAAGATCTTCAGCTAGGTGAGAAGATCAAGTCCTGTAGCTGGGTGCATAGGAAGGGAAGAGATCGAGAGAAGAAGAGAGAAAATATGTTGGCTAAGAGTGCAGATCAGAATTGTATTCTTAATCTTAATATATTATAAAGCACAGTTCTATGGACGTAGCCCTAGAGAGAGGGTGAACCACATATATTTTGTGTTATGTGTGATTGATGCTCTATTATTGTCATTGATATATTGTTATTTCATTGTTGTGTTAGATTAGATCTATAGTCATGCGAAGTAGATCTAAGTTGATAATTAATATATGCATGTTGTATTGTTATAGTATTAGATCCACTTGATATTTCCCTTAGTTGTAGACATCTCTATCCTGCAACCCCCCCATAGTTACTTCAGGTGTGGCCGAAAGGGCCGGTAGTTAGGGCTTGTTGGTGCGCTCTTGGAGTTGAACCCTGGGTTTTCCCCTATGCCAACAAGTTGTGGACCGTTGGTCTCAAATCAACAAGATTCATCGATCTTTACATCAGTATCACCTGAAGGCACAAAGTCTAGAAGTAACGTCTAGCTGACACGTCATTGTAGGCCCAACCACTTCATGGGTGTTTTTCAATTCAACACTTGGCGCTCATCTGTGGAGACAAGTGGCTTCCATCTGGTCCTGAAACGTGTCACCCTTTTTTTCATGATACGTTAGTCTAGTGATGTCAGACCACCATGACAGCATCAGGTGATCGTCCTCTAGGAGGTGTTATGTGTAATATACCATATATAAAATATATGTAGAACAGAAATAAAATGCTAGAAATTGCAGAATAACAGCAATACAACTAGAACAATCACCATAATAACACTGAAATGATATCAGAATAACAACAGAAATAACACTTTGATTCTGAGAGCAATGTTCATAGGCCTCTTTGAGGGGGCAACCTCCAGTTGAGAAGAGATCTACTAGAATAATATCCAAGTTAGGGTTCGCATACCCTCGACTCCTATTTATACTAAATATGTCTATCAAAAGAAGCATCTAGAGGAAGATCCTTCTAGAAGTGGAAGCTTCTATTAGGTCTTCTTACATTTGACTTATTCTATTTTATTGCAAGGCCTTATTAATATTGACCTTTATTACATCTGAATATATTGTTCTACCTATGTGTGGGTTATGACCCTAACATGTCCTCCCCCTTTAAAACAGCCTTGTCCTCAAGGCTTGAGATGTGGAAACTGCTACAGAATGGTAGTTGGTTCCCAAGTGGCATCTGCTAGAGTTGTATCTTTCCACTAGACTAACACTTCCTTGATGGTTCTCTGACATAGGAAACCCTCGTGTTGGTCCAAAAATACTTGGGGTTGTAGCCAAATGGACCCTTCTTCGTCTAACTCCAAAAGGTTGGTTTGAAGTTGGCACTTAGTTCCAATCACCTTCTTTAAGCATGAAGAATGAAAAATAGGATGTAGTTTAGAATGACTGGGCAAAGCTAACTAATAGGCCACCTGTCCCACATGCTTGAGAATAGTATAAGGACCATAAACATTGGGCGCTAGCTTCTGACAATGCTCAGCCTTGAGGGAATTTTTCTTGTAAGGTTGCAGTCAAAGAAACACCTGATCCCCTTCTAAAAATTGACGTTTAGAGCGACCTTGATCTACTTGTTGCTTCATGTGATTCTGTGCCATGACCAAATTATCTTTGAGGGTATGGGGAATAGCCTCACGAACTATAAGCGTTTGGTCAACCGCCTGGACCTTTGAGACACCCGGTAAGTATGAGAGAACTGAAGGTGGATTTTGTCCATATACCGCTTCAAAAGGAGTCATGCATGTAGGTGTATGGTATGAAGTGTTGTACCACCATTCAGCTAGGGGTAACCATTGAGCCCACTTTTTTTTCTTTTTCAAGGCAAAAAACCTCAAATATGTTTCCAAACACTTGTTGACAACTTCCGTTTGACCATCAGTCTAGGAATGATAGGTTGTGCTGAGATGAAATTGGGTGCCTTGTAGCTTGAATAGTTCTTACCAAAAATTGTTGGTGAAAGTTGGGTCGCGAGAAGAAACAATAGAATGCGGCATGCCATGAAGCTTGAATAGTTCTTGCCAAAAATTGCTGGTGAAAGTTGGGTCACTATCAGAAACAATAGAATGAGGCATGCCATGAATCTTGAAGACCTGATCCATGAAAAGTTGAGCCACTGTGGATGTTGTAAATGGGTGTTGAAGAGCACATAAATGATCATACTTGGAAAGGCTATCAACAACCACCATGATGACTAATTTATTTCCCGATTTGGGTAAGCCTGTAATAAAATCCATAGAGATATCCCTACAAATAGCAGGTGGAATCAGAAGCAGTTGTAGTGTGCCTGGAGATTTGACTGTTTCACCCTTGTTGCATTGACACACATCACATTCAATGACAAAATTATGAATGTCTTGTTTAATACCATCCCATAAAAAAGAACGTTTGACCCTGTCATAGGTTTTGGTAAACCCAGAGTGCCTAGCTGTGGGTGTAGCATGAAGCTCAGAAAGTACCGTGGATTTATGTTTTGATTGTTTACTTAAATACAAATGGCCTTTGTATCGAAGCTCATCATGGAGCCAAGAGTACCCTGCAAAGGTTGAAGCATTGGACTACAATTGTTGGATTAGATGCGAACTTTTGGGATTGTGTAGCCATTCCTGGTGGATGGCTTGGAGCCAATCTAGTACAATAAAGGAAAGAGAAAAAAGGGATCCATCATCTTCATATTTTCAGGAAAGTGCATCCGCAACCACATTGTCTTTTCATTTCTTGTAAATGATCTCATAATCATATCCAAAGAGCTTAGTCACCCATTTTTGTTGCTCGGGGGAGAAAATGCGTTGTTCTAGAAAATACTTGAGGCTTTGATGGTCTTTCTTAATTTGGAAGTGTTTCCCCAATAGGTAAGGGTGCCACAGATCAACGACATGCAAAATAGCCAACATTTCCTTTTCATAGATTGATTTTTTCAGATTTCTTTCAAACAATTGCTTGTTGGTAAAGGCCAACAGACAACCCTCTTGCATAAGGAAAGCATCAATTCCTTTCCCTAAAGCATCACATTCCAAGACAAAAGTCTTTTTGAAATCAGTAAGGGCTAAGAATGGAGTGGTGCACATGGCCATCTTCAAGGTTTGAAAATCTTGAGTAGCTGCTGGTGTCCAAGTGAAAGAGTTCTTTTTTAGGAGTGCAGTGAGAGGTGCTACAATCTTTCCATAATTCTTAACAAACTTGTGATAATAACCTGTTAAGCCTAGAAATCACCACAAGATTTTGAGAGTCTTTGGGTGAGGCCAGTCTTGCATAGCTTCAATTTTTTTAGGATCCACCTTGACGTCATCCTTTCCAACCAGATGACCCATGTACTCAACTTCTGAGGCGCCAAAATCACATTTGGACTGTTTCAGGAAAAGTTGGTGTTGAGAGAGTAGATGGAGAACTCGATCCACATGAGCAAGATGGTATGTCCATGTTTTTCTATAGATGAGGATATCATCAAATAAAACCAAGACAAAATGACGGAGAAAAGGACAAAAGACATGATTCATGAGGCTTTGGAAGGTGGAGGGGGCATTACACAAGCCAGAGGGAATGAACAAAAACTCATTGTGGCCCTCATGAGTTCTAAAGGCAGTCTTGGGAATGTCTGCCTCTTTCATATGTATCTGGTGATAGCCAGAACAAAGATCAAGTTTAGTAAAGAATTGGGCGCCACTCAATTCATCCAAGAGGTCATCAATGACAGGAATGGGAAATTTGTCTTTAATGGTAAGTTTGTTGAGGGCCCGGAAGTCAGGACACATTCCCCAATAACCTTCTTTCTTTAGGACCATGACCAGTGGAGAAGAGTAGGGGCTCATACTAGGGCGGATAACACCTACGTTAAGGAGTTCCTGGACCATTTTCTCAATTTCATTTTTTTGGGAAAAGGGGTGATGATACGGACGGATATTGGGAGGAAGGCTTCCTGGTACAAGGGGAATGGAATGATCATGAACACCACGGGAAGGAGGGATTCCATGGGGAGTGTAAAAGACCACTTGATGTTTAGAAAGGATGGATTAGAGGTCTTGCGGCACCGAGGGTGTCTCTATTGCTTGTATGGCATGGGGTTCCGCAATAACACCAAAATGACCTTTTTTTAGCAGCTTTTCCATGCAATGGGAACTAATGATATCAGGTGAACCGGCAGTGATGCCTTGGAACTTATATTGTTGGCCCTCCTGGTTAAATTGCATGATTAATTCCTTAAAATCCATGAGAATGGGACCCAAAGTCCTTAGCTAGTCTGCACCCAACACAATGTCACAATCGCTCATGTCGATAGCAAACACATGAGATTTCAGGTGGTAGTCACCAATTTGGAGACACACATTTTCACAACGCCCTTCACATTTCATGGAGCCACCATTGGCAATCATGATTTGGAAATTATTGACTGCATGGATGTAGCAATGAGTTTCTTAGGAAATGCGGCAATGAATAAAATTATGGGTGCTTCCACTATCAACCAGAATAATGACATTCATATGCTTGATGTAACCAATTAGCTTGAGGGTTTGGGGAGAAGAGGAGTGAGTGAGATAATTTAGAGAAATGATCGGTTCAACTTCGGGAGGGTCTGAGGGAGGGGTGATGTCAGTGGTTTCAAGTGACTCAGACACAAGGGGAGTTTCAACCTCCTCTTCCGAAATATCCTCCGAGATGGCCATAAAAATTTTTAGTTCCTTACACTTGTGGCCCGAGAAATATTTGTCATCACAATTATAACAAAGGCCTTTGAGTTGGCATTGATCCATTTCATCCCTGGTCAATTTTTGGATCTTTAGTGGAGCGGAGGGAGTAGTGGGATTTACTGGTTTAGTGCGAGGGATAAAGGAGGGTTTCCGGTTTTGAGAAGATACAACATGTTATGCTTTTTTATCTCTTTTAGTTGCCTCCACCCAACTCTAAGGCTAAGCCATGAGGACATGGGCTCGAATCTCATCCTTGAGGCCACTGATAAAACACTCTCAAAAAAAAGCATTAGACATGCCCTCTGTCTGAAAAGCCAGGCACTCAAAAGCAGCTATAAAGTCTTCCATTGCTCCTGATTGTTTCAACTTTGAAAAACGGCCCAAATGGTTGGTGTCAGTGTTAATGATCTAAAAATGAAGAAGACTTGTATTCTTGAAAATATTTGCAAGTAAAATTTATGTGTTAAAATGCAAATGGATCAACTTTGCAACACAACTTTAATAGGATTTACTCATTCAAGATGCATATAAACAGCAGCAAAATCAGTGAACAGAAAACACATAACATAGCAAATGATAAAGGAGTTCACCCCTCTCTTGGGCTACATCTCCTGGTCTAGCTTCCAATGGATCATTTGTATTATTTGCTCAAAGTGCTCAAAAATGTGTTTTAAAATGCTCAAATTGCCAAATAGACTGCTCCAATGGCTTCAGAACATCCAAAAACCGTTAGTTGGGCTTTTTCGGCACCTCGTTTGGCCAAAAATTGAAGAAGATAGGCTTCCTGGAAGTCCCCCCTTCAATCTTGTTGTCTCTGCATCTACAAAACGCACCCCTGTTGGCTCAACCTAGCCCACACACATTTTAAAGCGTAAAAACTTGGCACCAGGTGCAACCGCGTGAACCGTGCAAACTGTAGGATGGTTATGGGTGCACCTAGCCCCTAACCACCAAGGGCAAGGTCATATGACCCATGTGACCATGCATTTAAAAGTAAGGGCCATAACCATTTGAACCGTATTCAAACCAACGCATACCCACGCGTGCGTTCAATGGTCATATGGAAACAAACATGTGACCGCGGCCATAGAAAAAGGGCTATGTTAAAACATATTCCCACACTTGTGGTCATATTACAACACAACATATGACTGGGGTATAGTTTTAAATGTGCACGCAAAGGGTTTAAACCGTGGCCATATTACAATACACATAACCACGAGTTGGGGCTAGGCCCCAGCCCGACCCCCTGCCCATACATATAACATTTCAATTCAAATGTAATCCACACCATATAGTGTTAAGAAACACTAAGGTGGCACGTTGGTTGGTGGTCTTTTCCAAAGCTTTGCATGCGGGTGGAGGTCACGGGGTCGATTCCTGTGGACTCCAAATAAATTTTAAACCAATAAATAGAGGACATCTGGCGGCAATTGATTGGGCCACATGTCTCCATTCCATTCGCTACAAATAATCCATGTCACCTACCAACTATGCAAATAGTTGCCTGCCACATGTCGTATGGCCTACCACATCAGCGTCCGTACGGACTATACAGTCAGCAACCCTTTTTTTTTGCCTGTTTTCCATTTTGAACAGAACGCGATATATCTCACTCTTGACGTCTGT
>JASDQU010505370.1:12015-23455 GCA_032191745.1 Picea mariana | reverse complement strand
TCAATAGGGAAGTACACCAAATCGCTAGAAAGAGAAGGACAAATAAGGAATTACACTTGAATGCTCAAATAGGAGAATATGATATAGACTATGTGGTCCTCGACTTAGGGTCAGAGATCAATGTCATGATGAAGCAAACTTGGGCACTGATGGGAAAACCTAAGCTGATCTATTCCCCTATCAAGCTTAGGATGGATAATCAGCAAGCTGTAAGCCCCTTTGGTAGACTAGAACATGTCCCTGTGGACATCAACGGAGTAAGAACATTTGCATATTTTGAGGTAATTGAGATAGTTGATGACAGCTGCCCTTAACCTGCACTGTTAGGAATTGATTGGGCTTTCAATAATTCCACTTTCGTTGATTTAAAGAAAAGATGAATGACATTTGAAAGAGATGGCCTTAGGTTCATTGCACCTTTATATCTAGATGAAGGTCAGCAATACACAAAACCCATCAGAGAGGAAGACCATGCATATGAACTGGAAAAAATATACAAATTAAAATCCAAACAGCAGGATTACATTAATCCTACGGCCGATGGAAACCTAAGCTATCGAAGTGACAGTGCATGTTCATCAGACTCAGAAGAATCACTGGAGAACTGGCAGAATAAAATGTATGAGGTATCTACAAGAAGATGTGTTAGATTAACCAGAGAAGTTCGATGGATCGGCACAACAGTAAGTAACTTACCCACCTTTGATGGTCTGAATCCTTTAGAAACCTTCTTGTCAAACTTTGAAGAAAGTGTACCAATTCAACAAAGATTGTGGGTAATGGATGATGCCTTGAGAGAAACCCCAGCAAGATGGTGGGGTACACACAAAAGCAATAACACAGACTGGATACAATGTCGTACCTTGATGACAGCGTTGTTCTCAGCACAAGTAGAAGGCTGTGAAGTTCAGTACACAGATCAAAGCTGCCCAAAGGACCATGTGCAAAGCTACAAGAAAGCCTGGAGAAACATTCCTCAAGAACAGTGGGTACACAAATTCATTAACACACTGGACACGACACCTATCAACTGGTACCTTCAAGAAAAGTTGCACCTCATCACTACAGATTGGAAAAGTATGACTCAAAATTTTATAACCACCTTCTTATTTGAAAGTCAATATCCTTCAGTAGATCAAGCATTATAGATTGTGAGACAGAAAGTATTCAAGGAGGCATCTAGCCTTCCTTTGGAAAAATAAGAGGATGAATGGACTACGCCTCTCCATAAACTACAAGGTTGTTACAACATGAATGCTAATGAAGACGATGATCTGAGGAAGGTGAACATCACAGAAACAGAAGGCCAGAGAGATGTGGAAGGACCAGGAGTCGAGTTACCATTCATTGGACAGCCAATCAAGATTAAGAAGGTCAATATTGGAACAGAACAGACCCTGAAGCTTGCTAATGTTGGAGATTATTGGGATGTTTCCACCATCGACAAGATTACAGAATTACTGCATGAATATAAAGACTTGTTTCCAACCAAGTTCACTAATATGAAGGGCATTAAAGGGCCTATGGGAGACATGAGGATCCCTTTGAAACCAGATGCAATACCAATCAAACAAAGACCCTACAGATTGAACCCTAAATATAAGGAGAAAGTGAATATTGAGCTCGACAAAATGCTGGAAGTAGGGATTATAGAACCTGTCGAAGAATCAGAGTGGATCAGCCCTATGGTGGTACAGGACAAAAAGACAGGAGAGATCAGGATCTGTGTAGATCTCAGGAAGTTGAATGATGTCTATTTTCATGACCCCTTCCCTACTCCATTCATTGACGAAGTCTTAGATAATGTAGGAGGCCAGGAAGTATATTCTTTTACAGATGGATTTTTAGGATACCATCAGATCTAGATTGCCAAGGAAGATCGCCACAATACCACATTTGCAATAGAATGGGGTTCCTATCAGTATAAAGTAATGCCATTTGGATTGAATAATGCCCCATCCATCTTTTCAAGGGTGGTGGTCGAAGCATTCAAGAACTTCTTGCATAATTTTTAGAAGCATATTTTGATGATTGGACTATCTTTAGTTTATTAAAGAATCATATTGAATGACTAAGTCTAATGTTGGACAAATGTAGGCAGTGTCAAATTGCCTTGAACCTGAAGAAGTGTATCTTCTTCTCACCATTTGGAGTGTTGTTAGGCCATATTGTATGCAAGCAGAGATTGCTATTTGATCCATCTAAAATTGTCATTATCATTGATCCACCCCCTCCTACTTCAGTCAAATAGTTGTGCACTACGCTGGGACACATAGGATATTACAAGAAGTTCATTAAGGGATATGCCCATATTACAGCAACCATGGAAAATATTTTGAAGAAAGATTGTTAGTTCATTTGGACAGAACAATGCCAACAGAGCTTTGACACATTGAAACAAAAAATGGTTACTGCACCCATTCTGGTCTTTCCATATTGGAGCAAGGAATTTCACGTACATGTCAATGCATCTTCCATTGCAGTAGGAGTTGTGTTAGCACAACCTGGTGAAGGAGATATTGACCATCCATTATCTTTTTCTAGTAGGAAGCTATCAACAGCAGAGGTCAACTACACCACCACTGAGAGAGAAGGGTTATCCATGGTGTACGCGGTGCATAAATTCCACCACTACTTGTTGGGAGGGCACTTTAAAATGTTTACTGATCACTCTGCGCTCAAATACCTAGTCAACAAACTAGTGTTGGGGGGGGGGAAGAATTTGTAGATGGCTTCTTCTCTTTCAGGAATATGATTTTGAGATTGTAGTAAAACCAGGAAGAATGAACAAAGGTCCTAACCACTTGTCGAGGTTGGAACATGGAGAAGAGCCAACTAGTTTGGAGGATACACTATCGGATGCACAGTTATTGGCAATTAGAAAGATTGATGGCCACTTCACAGAGATAGTCCAGTTCCTGTCAACGGGAATGGCACCTAGTGAGTATACAATCCCTTAGAAGAAACAACTAGTAGTGCATGCTGCCGACTTTTCACTTATAGCTGGACAGCTATACAAGATGGGATCTGATGAGATATTGAGAAGATGTGTTATGGAGGCAGAACGACCGATGATCCTCGTGGAAGCTCATGAAGACATCATAGGAGGACATTATGCAGGGAAAGAAACTGCGCAGAAGGTGCTTAGAGTTAGCCTTTGGTGGCCTACCTTACACAGAGATGCTAAAGACTATTACAGAGCATGTGATGTATGCCAAAGAGTTGGGAAACCATCCAGAAGAGATGAAATTCCACTAGCAGCATAGCTGACCCTACAAGAATTTGAGAAATGGGCCATTGACTTCGTGGGACCTATAAACTCAACAGGAAAGCGCACAAGAGCAAGATACATAATTACAGCAACAAAATACTTGACCAGATGGGCCAAAGCAAGAGCAGTCAAGGACTGTAGTGAAACTATAGTTGCGTGCTTCATATTTGATGACATCATAACCAGGTTTAGATGCCCAAATATCCTTATGAGTAATCAAGGCTCACATTTCAAAAATAAGACTGTTGAAGACTTGACTAAGAAATTTGCAGTACACCATCAGAAGAGCACACCTTACCATCCACAAGAAAATGGGACAATGGAAGCATTCAAAAAGATCTTGTAAACAGCATTGATGAATATCTACAGTGTGAACAGGGATGACTGGGATTTAAGAGTACCAGCAGTACTTTGGGCCTATAGAACCACTTGTAAAAGATTAACAATGCAGACCCCTTTCAAGGTGGTTTACGGTCTCAAAGCTATTGTTCCAATGGAATACCTGGTGCTAAGCTTAAGAATTGTTTCCTTTATAGATATGGATGACGTTGGTGCTATTCAAGAGAGGCTCGCATAGTTGGTCGAACTCGAAGAAGACATATTTATTGCAGGATTCCATCAGCAAGTACAGAAGGAAAGAGAGAAGGTTTATCATGACAAGCACATCAAGAAGAAGGCATTCAAGCAAGGTGATCTAGTGATGGTATACGACAGTAAATTCATGAAGCATCCTGGGAAGTTTAGAATGCATTGGCTCGGGCCATATGAGATCGCCTATGTTATCGAAGGAGTTGCACAATTGAAAATTTTGAATGGAGAATGGAAGGAAGGATTAGTGAATGGGAGTCG
Organism: Picea mariana; assembly: GCA_032191745.1. Classification (NCBI taxonomy): domain Eukaryota; kingdom Viridiplantae; phylum Streptophyta; class Pinopsida; order Pinales; family Pinaceae; genus Picea; species Picea mariana. The sequence continues at coordinate 19,335 of JASDQU010505370.1, read as the reverse complement.
GTTGAAGTTGTACTATGACAACCAACTACCTCACTGCTCTAAGTAAAAGAATAAGAAAACAGGTCTAGGTACCAGCTGCAGTTGAAAATGGGTACCAGACACAGAAAAGATAGTCTTCACAAGGAAGGAGAGGAGGCATAGAACAGAAGGAAGAACCTGCACTGTGCAGTCTGAAGTCGAAGTAAAACAGAAGAATCATATCTAAAGTGCCTCGAGATGAGTCACAAGTGACTGTTGGGGGTTTTTTGGCCCTTGGTTATAGAAGAAAGAAAAGAACAAGGAAGAAAAGGAGGAATGCGAACTTCACGAAATATACAGTGACTGTTACTGGGTCGAAGTGAGCAAAAGAGCAGAAAAGATGGAGCAAAGTCCGAGAAAGCAAGTTGTTGGATGAGGAGATAGAGGATGACAGGTCATCAAGGAAGAAGGACCGTGGACAACTCAGCAAGTGGAAAAATCCACCGTTGGATGATTGGGAGCACCGTGCAAGAAGGAAGGATAGACAAGCTAGTGAAGCCCTGAAAACGCAGGTCGAGATGACCTAGTGTTTTAGACACCTAGGGTTTTGGTATATAAGGTTTTGACACCTAGGTTTCAACCTAAGGATGTTGATGAGTGATTGTAATGTATAAATAAGAACCCATATGAGGGAAGAGGGTTTGTTCGAGTTCGTGTGACCTAGTTGTATTGTTTTGACATGAGTGATTATTGTTGTGAGAGAGAGAAGAGATGAGTACGAGGGCCTTTTGCATTGTAAGATCTTTAGCTAGGTGAGAAGATCAAGTCCTGCAGCTGGGTGAATAGGAAGGGAAGAGATCGAGAGAAGAAGAGAGAATATATGTTGGCTAAGAGTGCATATCAGAATTGTATTCTTAATCTTAATATATTATAAAGCACAGTTCTATGGACGTAGCCCTAGAGAGAGGGTGAACCACGTATATTTTGTGTTATGTGTGATTGATGCTCTATTCTTGTCATTGATATACTGTTATTGCATTTTTGTGTTAGATTAGATCTATAGTCGTGCGAAGTAGATCTAAGTTGATAATTAATATATGCATGTTGTATTGTTCTAGTATTAGATCCACTTGATCTTTCCCTTAGTTGTAGACATCTCCGTCCTGCAACCCCCCCATAGTTACTTCAGGTGAGACTGCATCTACTTCACAGGTGTGGCCGAAAGGGCCAGTAGTTAGGGCTTGTTGGTGCGCTCTTGGAGCTGAACCCTGGGTTTTCCCCTATGGCAACAAGTTGTGGACCGTTGGTCTCAAATCAACAAGAGTCGTCGATCTTTACAGCAGTATCACCTGAAGGCACAAAGTCCCAAAGTAATGTCTGGCTGACACATCATTGTAGGCCCAACCACTTCATGGGTGATTTTCAATTCAACACTTGGCGCTCATCTGTGGAGACAAGTGGCTTCCATCTGGTCCTGAAATGTGTCACCCTTTTTTTCATGATACGTTAGTCTAGTGATGTCAGGCCACCATGACAACATCAGTTGATCGTCCTCTAGGAGGTGTTATGTGTAATATACCATATATAAAATGTATGTAGAATAGAAATAAAATGCTAGAAATGGAAGAATAACAACAATATAACTAGAACAATCACCATAATAACATTGAAATGATATCAGAATAACAACAGAAATAACACTTTGATTCTGAGAGCAATGTTCACAGGCCTCTTTGAGGGGGCAACCTCCAGTTGAGAAGATATCTACTAGAATAATATCCAAGTTAGTGTTCTCATACCCTCGACTCCTATTTATACTAAATATGTCTATCAAAAGAAGCATCTAGAGGAAGATCCTTCTAGAAGTGGAAGCTTCTATTAGGTCTTCTTACATTTGACTTATTCTATTTTATTGCAAGGCCTTATTAATATTGACCTTTATTACATCTGAATATATTGTTCTACCTATGTGCGGGTTATGACCCTAACATGTCCTCCCTCTTTAAAACAGCCTTGTCCTCAAGGCTTGAGATGTAGAAACTGCTACAGAATGGTAGTTGGTTCCCAAGTGGCATCTTCTAGGGTTGTATCTTTCCACTAGAATAACACTTCCTTGATGGTTCTCTGACATAGGCGACCCTCATGTTGGTCCAAAAATACTTGGGGTTGTAGCCAAATGGACCCTTCTTCGTCTAACTCCAGAAGGTTGGTTTGAAGTTGGCACTTAGTTCCAATCACCTTCTTTAAGCATGAAGAATGAAAAATGGGATGTAGCTTAGAATGACTGGGCAAAGCTAACTAATAGGCCACCTATCCCACATGCTTGAGAATAGTATAAGGACCATAAAAATTGGGCGCTAGCTTCTGACAATGCTCGGCCTTGAGGGAATTTTTCTTGTAAGGTTGCAGTCAAAGAAACACATGATCCCCTTCTGCAAATTGACATTTAGAGCGACCTTGATCTACTTGTTGCTTCATGTGATTCTGTGCAATGACCAAATTATCTTTGAGGGTACGGGGAATAGCCTCACGAACTATAAGCGTTTGGTCAACCGCCTGGGCCTTTGAGACACCCGGTAAGTATGAGAGAACTGAAGGTGGATTTTGTCCATATACCGCTTCAAAAGGAGTCATGCGTGTAGGTGTATGGTATGAAGTGTTGTACCACCATTCAGCTAGGGGTAACCATTGAGCCCAATTTTTTTTCTTTTTCGAGGCAAAACACCTCAAATATGTTTCCAAACACTTGTTGACAACTTCCATTTGACCATCAATCTAGGGATGATAGGTTGTGCTGAGATGAAATTGGGTGCCTTTTAGCTTGAATAGTTCTTACCAAAAATTGTTGGTGAAAGTTGGGTCGCGATAAGAAACAATAGAATGCGGCATGCCATGAAGCTTGAACAGTTCTTGCCAAAAATTGCTGGTGAAAGTTGGGTCACTATCAGAAACAATAGAATGAGGCATGCCATGAATCTTGAAGACCTGATCCATGCAAAGTTGAGCCACTGTGGATGTTGTAAATGGGTGTTGAAGAGCACATAAATGAGCACACTTGGAAAGGCTATCAACAACCACCATGATGACTAATTTATTTCTCAATTTGGGTAAGCCTGTAATAAAATCCATAGAGATATCCCTACAAATAGCAGGTGGAATCGGAAGCGGTTGTAGTGTGCCTGGAGATTTGACTGTTTCACCCTTGTTGCGTTGACACACATCACATTCAATGAAAAAATTATGAATGTCTTGTTTAATACCATCCCATAAAAAAGAACGTTTGACCCTGTCATAGGTTTTGGTAAACCCGGAGTGCCTAGCTGTGGGTGTAGCATGAAGCTCAGAAAGTACCGTGGATTTAAGTTTTGATTGTTTACTTAAATACAAATGGCCTTTGTATCGAATCTCATCATGGAGGCAAGAGTACCCTGTAGAGGTTGAAGCATTGGACTACAATTGTTGGATCAGATGCGAACTTTTGGGATCATGTAGCCATTCTTGGTGGATGGCTTGGAGCCAATCTAGTACAATAAAGGAAAGAGAAAAAAGGGATCCATCATCTTCATATTTTCAGGAAAGTGCATCCACAACCACATTGTCTTTTCATTTCTTGTAAATGATCTCATAATCATATCCAAAGAGCTTAGTCACCCACTTTTGTTGCTCGGGGGAGGAAATGCGTTGTTCTAGAAAATACTTGAGGCTTTGATGGTCTTTCTTAATTTGGAAGCGTTGCCCCAATAGGTAAGGGTGCCACATATCAACGACATGCAAAATAGCCAACATTTCCTTTTCATAGATTGATTTTCTCAGATTTCTTTCAGACAGTTGCTTGTTGGTAAAGGCCAATGGCTAACCCTCTTGCATAAGGAAAGCATCAATTCCTTTCCCTAAAGCATCACATCCCAAGACAAAAGTCTTTTTGAAATCAGGAAGGGCTAAGAATGGAGTGGTGCACATGGCCATCTTCAAGGTTTGAAAATCTTGAGTAGCTGCTGGAGTCCAAGTGAAAGAGTTCTTTTTTAGGAGTGCAGTGAGAGGTGTTGCAATCTTTCCATAATTCTTAACAAACTTGTGATAATAACCTGTTAAGCCTAGAAATCACCACAAGATTTTGAGAGACTTTGGGTGAGGCCAGTCTTGCATAGCTTCAATTTTTTTAGGATCCACCTTGACGTCATCCTTTCCAACCAGATGACCCAAGTACTCAACTTCTAAGGCACCAAAATCACATTTGGACTGTTTCAGGAAAAGTTGGTGTTGAGAGAGTAGATGGAGAACTCGATCCACATGAGCAAGATGGTATGTCCAGGTTTTTCTATAGATGAGGATATCATCAAATAAAACCAATACAAAATGACGGAGAAAAGGACAAAAGACATGATTCATGAGGCTTTGGAAGGTGGAGGGGGCATTACACAAGCCAGAGGGCATGACCAAAAACTCATTGTGGCCCTCATGAGTTCTAAAGGCAGTCTTGGGAATGTTTTCCTCTTTCATATGTATCTGGTGATAGCCAGAACAAAGATCAAGTTTAGTAAAGAATTGGGCGCCACTCAATTCATCCAAGAGGTCATCAATGACAGGAATGGGAAATTTGTCTTTAATGGTAAGTTTGTTGAGGGCCCAGAAGTCAGGACACATTCCCCAATAACCTTCTTTCTTTAGGACCGTGACCAGTGGAGAAGAGTAGGGGCTCATACTAGGGCGGATAACACCTACGTTAAGGAGTTCTTGGACCATTTTCTCAATTTCATTTTTTTGGGAAAAGGGGTGACGATACGGATGGATATTGGGAGGAAGGCTTCCTGGTACAAGGGGAATGGAATGATCATGAACACCATGGGAAGGAGGGATTCCATGGGGAGTGGAAAAGACCACTTGATGTTTAGAAAGGATGGATTGGAGGTCTTGCGGCACCGAGGGTGTCTCTATTGCTTGTATGGCATGGGGTTGGGCAATAACACCAAAATGACCTTTTTTTAGCAGCTTTTCCATGCAATGGGAACTAATGATCTCAGGTGAACCGGTAGTGATGCCTTGGAACTTATATTGTTGGCCCTCCTGGTTAAATTGCATGATTAATTCCTTAAAATCCATGAGAATGGGACCCAAAGTCCTTAGCTAGTCTGCACCCAACACAATGTCACAATCGCTCATGTCAATAGCAAACACATGAGATTTCAGGTGCTAGTCACCAATTTGGAGACGCACATTTTCACAATGCCCTTCACATTTCATGGAGCCACCATTGGCAATCATGATTTGGAAATTATTGACTGCATGGATGTAGAAATGAGTTTCTTAGGAAATGCAGCAATGAATAAAATTATGGGTGCTTCCACTATCAACCAGAATAATGACATTCATATGCTTGATGTAACCAATTAGCTTGATGGTTTGGGGAGAAGAGGAGTGAGTGAGAGAATTTAGGGAAATGACCGGTTCAACTTCGAGAGGGTCTGAGGGAGGGGTGATGTCAGTGGTTTCAGATGACTCATACACAAGGGGAGTTTCAACCTCCTCTTCTGAAATATCCTCCGAGATGACCATAAAAAGTTTTAGTTCCTTACACTTGTGGCCCGAGAAATATTTTTCATCACAATTATAACAAAGGCCTTTGAGTTGGCATTGATCCATTTCAGCCCTGGTCAATTTTTGGATCTTTAGTGGAGCGGAGGGAGTAGTGGGATTTACTGGTTTAGTGCGAGGGATAAAGGAGGGTTTCTGGTTTTGAGAAGATACAATATGTTGTGATTTTTTATCTCTTTTAGTTGCCTCCACCAAACTCTAAGGCTGAGCCATGAGGACATGGGCTCGAATCTCATCCTTGAGGCCACTGATAAAACACTCTCAAAAAAAAGCATTAGACATGCCCTCTGTCTGAAAAGCCAGGCGCTCAAAAGCAGCTATAAAGTCTTCTATTGCTCCTGATTGTTTCAACTTTGACAAATGGCCCAAATGGTTGGTATCAGTGTTAATGATCTAAAAATGAAGAAGACTTGTATTCTTGAAAATATTTGTAAGTAAAATTTATGTGTTAAAATGCAAATGGATCAACTTTGCAACACAACTTTAATAGGATTTACTCATTCAAGATGCATATAAACAGCAGCAAAATCAGTGAACAGAAAACACATAACACAGCAAATGATAAAGGAGTTCACCCCTCTCTTGGGCTACACCTCCTCGTACAGCTTCTAATGGATCATTTGTATTATTTTCTCAAAGTTCTCAAAAATGTGCTTTACAATGCTCAAATTGCCAAATAGACTGCTCCAATGGCTTCAGAACATCCAAAAACCCTTAGTTGGGCTTTTTCGGCACCTCGTTTGGCCAAAAATTGAAGAAGATAGGCTTCCTGGAAGTCCCCCCTTCAAGCTTGTTGTCTCTGCATCTACAAAACGCACCCCTGTTGGCTCAACCTAGCCCACACACATTTTAAAGCGTAAAAACTTGGCACCGGGCACAACCACGCGAACCGTGCAAACTGTAGGACGGTTATGGGCGCACCTAGCCCCTAACCACCAAGGGCAAGGTCATATGACCCATGTGACCGCGCGTTTAAAAGTAAGGGCCATAACCATTTGAACCGTATTCAAACCAACGCATACCCACGCGTGCGTTCAATGGTCATATGGCAACAAACATGTGACCGCGGCCATAGAAAAAAGGTTATGTTAAAACATATGCCCACGCCTGTGGTCATATTACAACACAACATACGACTGGGGTATAGTTTTAAATGTGCACTCAAAGAGTTTAAACCGTGGCCATATTACAATACACGTAACCACGAGTTGGGGCTAGGCCCCAGCCCGACCCCCCACCCATACATATAACATTTCAATTCAAATGTAATCCACACCATATAGTGTTAAGAAACACTAAGGTGGCACGTTGGTTTGGTGGTCTTTGCCAAAGCTTTGCATGTGGGTGGAGGTCACGGGGTCGATTCCTCTGGACTCCAAATAAATTTTAAACCAATAAATAGAGGACATGTGGCGGCAATTGATTGGGCCACGTGTCGCCATTCCATTCTCTACAAATAATCCATTTCACCTACCAACTATGAAAATAGCTGCCTGCCACATGTTGTATGGCCTACCACATCAGCGTCCGTACGGACTGTACAGTCAGCAACCCTTTTTTTTTGTCTGTTTTCCATTTTGAACAGAACGCGATATCTCTCACTCCTGATGTCCGTTTGAACCCAAAGGAGTTGCGTTGGGTTCGTAACGACGAGGCCTACACTCTCATTCGATTTGAAGTGATTCCGAGCACTTTGAATTTTTGAGCAAAATTTGATCCCCTAATCACACCTCCCCATTGGAAAGCTTTTGGACCTCCAAAAGACTATTT
>JASDQU010505369.1:48601-63033 GCA_032191745.1 Picea mariana | reverse complement strand
TTTTCCTCATTTTCCGCAAGTTATATGATCACTGCTATTATCTCCTTTCTTCGGTTTTCACTTGACTCCATGCCCAATGGATTGTTTCCCTGGTCCAACCCCCAAACTTTAAAAATACAAAACTATCACTTACCCATAAATTTGCCCACCATTTTACGCTTACTGAATATCATATTATGACATTATCCGAGAGATCCCTCTCGGGTTGGGAGGGGCAGCTTCCAATCCAAAGTGGTTCAAGGTTGCTCGGGATTGATTTGCATGCAACCCAAATTCAGTTCCGAGTGTCAACATCACCCATCCCTCTTTGGTTAGTAAATTCAATATTTAAAACTTAAGGAAAGCGTCATGTTCTGGCGTATTTTGTTCTAGATCTAGGTGGATCTAGGGAGATCAGTTAGTGTCCGCACCTACCGATTTGTCCGATAACAGGAGGCCTACACAGTATGACAGAGCAGGGGTCGACTAGAAAATTTGAATGCAGGGGTCTAATCACGCTCCTGGTAGTTGCAACAATTTTGAGTATATATACTCAGTTTTGATATTTTGTGAAGCGCAATGGTTGAGCAGTGCTCCCGTATTGTAAACTTTTGATGAAGCTTCTGGTTCTCTGGTTATGTATTTGGATCTGAGACTTATTGTTTAATGAAAGTCATCTTTCTTACTCCATCTTATTTGCCTCTGATACTGAGAGAGTTCATGTTTGATTGATTCACATGGATTGTTGTAACTGTATTATGATAAATGTTTGATTATAGTATTGTTATGATTTCTTTCAGCTTCCTTGAAATTTGAATCCAAGAGGACCTTGTGTTTAAGTTTTTCCTCCTTAGGCTACTGGAAAATATGATGTTCATAGCGGACCTCTACACCTTTCTCACTAAATCTTCCTCCTACTTACCCTTACTCCAACTTACTGACTGAAGTTATCAAGACCTCACCTGCATGTGCATACCAGTCCAGTTTTCTGAGTTAAAACAATATCATCTTGAGTCTACGCCCATTTGACTTCTTTAAAATCAACCTGTGACATAAAACTCTGATGGGTACTGGGCTTACCCTCTCTGCAATCGGAGGGTGACTTCTAGTGCTAACAGTATCAAATATGAAATTGTTGCAGGATAGGACTTTAGAGACTGTGGATGTTACTTTATACATGCATATGATGGGTTTGTTGATGTACTTGACGAACATGAGACAAGATATATGTTTTGTTGTGAACACCTTGAGTTAGTATATGGAGCATCCCAGGCAGGTTCATTTGGTCGCAGCAAAACATGTGATGAGGTACCTTAAGGGTACATTGGATTATGGTCTCAGGTATGTGACAGACCATGAGTTCATGTTACATGGATATTCAGATTCAGATTGGGCCGACATTATTCTTGATCGGAAGAGTACTTCGACATATTGCTTCAGTCTAGGTTCAAATATGGTTTTGTGGAGAAGCATGAAGAAGTCATGTGTAGCACTCAATACGGCTGAGGTTGAATATGTGGCAACATGTGCAACATGTAGAGAAGCAGTGTGGCTTCAGAAGCTATTGTCTGGGTTATTTGGTCTCAAAATGGAAGCGACCTGCATTTGGTGTGACAACCAGAGTTGCATGAAGTTGTCAGAGAATCCAGTGTTCCGTGACAGGTCAAAGCATATTGAGATCAAATATCACTATATCAGGGTTATGGTGCAGAGGGGAGAAGTCAGGCTCTAGTACATGACTACTGAGGAGCAGGTTGCAGACGTGTTGACCAAGCCATTGTCGAGGACAAAGTTCGAGCACTTCAGGGACAAGCTTGGCGTGGTCCCTCTTCAGAGGGGCTGACGAGGTACAAATGCATTTCAGGGTAGTGGATGTCTTCGGGACATGTTGTATCTATTTGAGAGCTACCCACAAGCCTTGGATGCATTGTCTTTGAAGTCATAGGGGTGCACATGATGAGGTACAGATGCATTGCGGGGTAGTGGATGTCATGGTGACATGTTGAATTTATTTGAGAGCTACCCACAGGCCTTGGATGCATTGGATGTGAAGTCATGTTGTACTATGGATATCCGATCATGTATAGATTCATATGTTCAACAATCAATGGTTATGAGCTCGTGTGGCAACAAAGAATACCTTCCTAGTTAAGAGGGAGTGTTGATATTTTGATGTAACTACAGAAGATATTCTTTTGTATTTGTATTGGTCAAACCTCGAGAAGGTTATTGCAATCTTATTGTATAAATCGACTCAAAAGAAATCATTATTTTATTGTTATCCTTATTGTAAAAGTCAAAACGACCCCTCTTAGGGTTGCGTCTTTTCGGGAGTCAGTTATGTGTATAGATGGAGGTCGAGTTCCTCTCATTTGTACACACACACAACTCGCCTTCTCTTGTGTATTTGGAGCATGGGAAAGGAGGTCTAGCACAAAAGGTCTTTGTTTCTTGGTCTTCGTCTATTTGTGGAGAGCTATAACGTGACATTGTACTGGTTGAAGGAATCTATACTTGTTGGGTTTTCTCCCCCACGAGGGTTTCCGAGGATATATCTTGGGTTCTATGATTGTTTATCTTTTAGTGATCCTATTACATGCAATTGTTAATGAATGTTAAAGAAGATAACTGTAACTTCTAAAATAATAACAACCTACTAGGGGAAATGTGAGTTCTAAGGAAAAATCTCCACAATTGTGAAAGACACATCGTGGAATCCATGGGCATGATGATCATTGCCTTGACTTTGGAATGGGAGAAATGGAAGAAGAGCATGGCTTAGAAAAAATCAGAGGCAACTGAAGTTAGAGACTAGAACACTATGGATGTGGGCAAGCATCTCTTTGGACTTAGGAATTCTTGATCATGCTACAGGGAAAGTAATTGGAATTGTCGGCCTCCTTGGACACTCTCTTTGACCTAGAAACTCACATCATAACGTGCATCAACCTCCTTCATACACATTACCAACCTAAAGATTTGAATGATTCTATAGTGGTTGCCATGACTGAGGACTCAACTAACTCCTTTGGGGGAGAAGAAGGTAGGCTAACAATCCATGTGGGGTGATTCCCATTTCGGGATAGAATATTATTTAATCTATTTTTTGTCCAATAATTTTATTGTTAAAATATTGTAAAAGTTTATACTTGCAAAGGGTTGTTTGGGTGATGTGGTTTAATGTTTCAGTTGATGTTCTCTTATTGACTATGAATACAACACTGCCTCATTTTGAGTTGTAAAAACTTTGAATAAGTGTGAACACAACAATTTTGATTATACAAAACAACAATTACTATGAAAAAAAATATTGCTCCCGAGTTAGCCCACTCTGTGGGTAGAGCATCTTCGTCTTTTCATTTCTTTACGAGTATGCCTGTTGGACAATTCATGCTTTTCATTTCTTTACGAGTATGCCTGTTGGACAATTCATGCTTTAATATTGGATCCTTCCTGGAAGGATCTTGTCAAATATGAAAAAAGAAAACCATTGCTCTGGAAGAAAACCACAACTCATAAATATATTATAAAACTTCAAATTTAATTGTATATTATTTTTATGAGAAAATCTAATTTTTATATTAAAGCCAATTTTATTTTTATTGAAAAACCCAATTTTTATATTAAAAATAAGGAAGAAATATATTGGTGTGAATGTATGAAAGGGTTCCAAAAACTGAAATAGTCAAATACGCAGAAATTTAGTATTGGTGAGAAGAATTGAGGCCCTCTAGCACTGGTAAAATTTAGTATTGGTGACAAGAATTGAGGGCGACGAGCACTTGTAAAGCAAATCCAATTCTTACTTTACAGTTTTGCCTAAGTGGTGGGTAGAGCATCTTCGTCTTTTCATTTCTTTAACACTGGATCCTTCATGGAAGGATCTTGTCAAATATGGAAAAAAACACTGAAAGTCATTGACATGACCATTGCTCTGTAAGAAAAACCACAAGTCATAAATATATTAGAAAACTTTAACTTTAATTTTATATTAAAAGTATAAAAAAAGGAGAAATAGATTGGTGTAAATGCGTGGAATATACGAAGGGACTAAAAATTGAAGAAATTTAGTTTCGAGTGTCGGAGAACTTGTTGGTGACAAGACTGGCGGGCGACCGGGCACTGGCAAAGCAACTTCCGTTTCCGCTTTACAGTTGTATAATTTGTACGGTTTATATTTACCTACGCGGTGGTAGACCATCTCATTTCTTTATGTGTATGCGTGTCCATATATGGTTGGTTGCGAGAGTTTTGATCTAGCGAAATATAATGGTGTCAATGTGTCAATGTCCAAAAATCAAAATAGTCAATACTCTTTTGATTCTGAGAAGAAATTTAGTATTGGTGACAATAATTGAGGCCAACTAGCACTTGTAAAGCAAATTCAATCTCTGCTTTACAGCTTTACCTACTTGGTGGGTACAGCATCTTTGTCTTTTCATTTTTTTAATATGTATGCGTGTTAATATGTGGTTGGTTGGACAATTCCTGCTTTAACATTTGATCTTTCCTGGCAGGATCTTCTCCTGGCAGGATCTTCTAAAGATTTTCTTAGATATGAAAAAGACGTGGCGTGAAATTCATGGATATGACCATTGCTTTGAATATGGAATGGGAAAAATGAAAGAAAACCAGAGCTCATAAAGTTTTAGAAAACCTTAAAAAGTATTTTTAAAAACCTTATATATATCTCTCTGCACAACAACAGGCGTTTTACATTACAATCGTCCCTCGAATTTATCCGCCCTTTCGATTTGTATCGATCTCATCCAAAGTCCAAAGTGAGGCCCTCCTTTGCGATTTGTATCGATCTCATTCAGTATCCGAAGCCCTCCTTCCGAAGTATCAATGGCTGCCTCCACGTCCAGCGTTGTTGATTCCAGCAACTGCTTCGACGTCTTTATTAACCACAGAGGACCAGACGTGAAGAAGACCTTCGCCAGCCATTTGTACCGCCGCCTTATTTCCTATGGGCTGCGAGTTTTTCTAGACTACCAGGAAATGCAAGAGGGAGAAGACTTGAATAGTCAAATACAAGGCGCTATTAAAACCGCTTCCGTCCATGTTGCAATCTTTACTCCCAACTATGCGAAATCAAAGTGGTGTTTAGACGAGCTCGTGCTCATGTTGGAGTCCGAGGCTCCTATTATTCCAGTGTTTCACAATGTAAAGCCCGCTGATCTTCGGTGGACACAGGGCGGCGAAGGAGTCTATGCTCGATCTCTACTTAACCTCAAAAACAAGAGAACGCATGAATCGCAACCGCGTTACACTTCCGACACAATTGAGAAGTGGAGAAACGCTCTTTCACGGGTTGCAGGCATAAGTGGGTTAGAGCTGGAGAAGTTTGACGGGTAAGGACTCCGACCCCTTCCCCTTGCCATTTTATTTTGAACACAAGATGCACTATGCAATTGATACTTTACCTATAATTTTATTTATTTTATAATCTAACTAATCGTTATATTTATTTTTATCGTGAATACTTAGCGATGAGGGGGAACTAGTGGATAAGGTCGTTGAAGTTGTATTGAAAAAAAACAAAAATACACAGTTGAATGTGGCCAGACATCCTACGGGTTTGGATGAGATGGTGGAAGATTTTGTAACGAAAGTATCGTTGCATCAGCAGAGTGGAACAGTTCAGATTGTCGGCATCACCGGCTTGGGTGGAGCGGGGAAGACAACTCTGGCTAAAGAACTCTTCAACAGGAACCGTTCAAATTACAGTAAATCCTGTTTTTTGTTCGATGTAAGAGAAAATGCCAAAATCTCTTTACCTTCATTGCAGACAAGACTTCTAAAGGGCTTAAGTGGATCTGAGCAAGCAATAGACAACAAGGATGGAGGTATAGAGATTCTCAAGAAGCATTTCGGAGCCTTATCTTCTCCAGTCTTGCTAGTTCTAGATGATGTAGATCAGGAGGATCAAGTATATGCACTTTTGCCCGTTACAGATAAACCCCTACCCCGTAATAGCTTAATTTTGATCACATCCCGTGACAAGAAAGTCCTCTTAAACTCAGGAAAAGTCCTCTTAAACTCAGGAGTACAAAAGCCATCGATTTATCAGTTGACTGGCCTTAATAAAAAACGCTCCAGAGAACTCTTCTGCTCTCATGCTTTCTGCCAACCCCATCCACTGCCGGGATTTGAAGATCTGGTTGACGAATTTTTGAAGGCTTGCAATGGATTGCCTTTGTCTTTAAAAGTATTTGGTGCGCTTCTTTATGGAAACAACGATATATCTTACTGGGAAGATGAATTGGAGGAACTTAGAAAAACACTTCCCGAAGAGATACAAAAGAGGCTTCAGATTAGTTACGATGCACTTAAGCCAGAGGAAAAAGAGATATTCCTAGATATTGCCTGTTTTTTCATAGGAAAAAACAGGGATACCGCCATAAGAGTATGGGACGGGTCAGGTTGGAAAGGCTTGCGGGGGTTTCAGAGTCTACAGAACAAATGCCTTGTCGAGGTGGAGGTGGAAGTTTACAGGCGGGGCGTGAAAACTGGAAATTTTATAAGAATGCATGACCACCTCCGAGATATGGGAAGAGAGCTTGCGAAGCATCCCGGACGGCCGCTTCGTCTTTGGGATGGGACAAAGAACATTGATGATTTGTCGCAACAATCGTCTGTAAGTTTTAAATCATTGAATTTTCTATATATTCTTCAATAAAATTCTGTGTACAGTTTTTTCTTATTCATTATTTTTCAAAACTGCACAGGAAACAACTGCAGTGCGGGGTATTAGGATGCTTCGTCCGGAATGGTATACGGGGTATGCATCCTCAGATGATGATGACTTTTCAGGCTACAAAATGAAGAACTTACGACTTCTTGATATTGAAATTAAAGAAGATCTCTTGAAATGCCTTTTGGAGGGGGTGGGCTCAAGGAGTCTATTATGGTTTCAATGGCGCGACTGTCCTTGCTCTTCCCTCCCTCCTATTCTAATGAAGAAGTTAGGGGCGTTAAGGGTGTTAGAAGTGAACGGGGACAAGTTGGAAACGTTGTGGCCAGAGGAATTACAGGTAAATAAAAATTTGTCAATAATTAAAAGTTTGTATACAGTTTATTTGCTATTATTAATCTAGGGCACCACAGAACTCAAACGAATCAGAAGGGTTCTGTAGAGGACAACCATCTATTATGTTTAGAATAATTGAAACACGTGAACATACTGCAGGCACCTTTGCAGTTGCGGGAGTTGCGGATTTCGGCTCCCTTTTCTGAAATTCCGAAGTCCATAGAGCAGTTGAAGTACCTGGAACACATCGACCTGTCTTATTGCGATGGCTTGCAGAGGCTTCCCGATTCCTTCGGGAATTTTATTCAGCTTAAATATCTTGATTTAAGGGATTGCTATAGCTTGAGTTCTCTGCCAGATTCCTTCGGGAATTTAAATCAGCTTAAATATCTTGATTTAAGGACTTGCATTAGCTTGAGTTCTCTGCCAGATTCCTTCGGGAATCTATCAACGCTGGAACAGATCAACCTGTCTGATTGCCGTGGCTTGGAGAGACTTCCCGCTTGCTTCGAGAATTTAATTCAGCTTAAATATCTTGATTTAAGCGATTGCAATAATTTAACTGCCTTTACTGGAACTTTGGGGAGGATGAGTATGCTTGAATACATCCTTCTCCCCAATTGTGACTTTGGGGTGTCACCCTTCCAAATTACATGTCAGTGCCCCCCGGAAAAATTATGTTTGTGGCTTCTGAACTTAAAAGAATGGCCCAGTTTAAGCGGTTTGGAAAAGTTGGTATTAGTAACGCCGCTTTGTTTGGAAACGCTGCCGCCTTCGATGGGACGTGACCTAAGGAACTTGAAGTCTTTGGAGCTGCGGAGCGGCCAGAGTTTGAAACGCTTGCCGGATTCCTTTCTACTGTTGAATCAGTTGATTGACTTGACATTGAAGGATTGTTCCTTAAGAGAACTGCATTTTAAATCGATTGAAGGCGATAGTGAAACATTGACAGACACAGAAGTACAAAGAACATCGAGTAATTTGGAGGGGTGCCTGCTTCGGCTCCAACACTTGGCACTGCACAACATACAAATATCAGAGGTATCATTTCCCACGGGTGTTTGCCCCAACCTCCAACATCTTGACATCAGGGAATGTAAAGATCTGGTGGAGGTTGGAGCATTGCCAAATGCACTCGTAAAACTGCAATTGTATGGCTGTTCTAAATTGAGGAAAATAGATGCATCATTTCCTAAGGGTGTTTACCCCAACCTCCAACATCTTAACATCCGGGATTGTCAAGATCTGGTGGAGGTTGGAACATTTTCAACAGCACTCGTAAAACTGCAAATGATCGATTGTCCTAAATTGAGGAAAATAGCTGAACAGCTATGTGGTTTTGCAAAACTTCAGACGCCAGACGTAAGCCGGTCCAAAGAAGTGGAGGAGTTGTCAAGTATTGAAGGAAAGAATGAAACAGTAGCAGAGTCCAGAGGGCAAAGAACAAGGAGTAATTTGGACTCTTCGTTTGACGAGTGTCTGTTTACACTGCACAACATACAGATATCAAAGGTATCATTTCCGACAGGTGTTTGCCCCAATCTCCAACATCTTGACATAAGGGAATGTAAAGATCTGGTAGAGGTTGGAGCATTGCCAAATGCACTCGTGAAACTGCAATTGTATGGCTGTTCTAAATTGAAGAAAATAGATGCATCATTTCCTAAGGGTGTTTACCCCAACCTCCAACATCTTGACATCGGGGATTGTCAAGATCTGGTGGAGGTTGGAACATTTTTAACAGCACTGGTTAGTCTCCAACACTTGGCACTGCACAACATACAAATATCAAAGGTATCATTTCCGACGGGTGTTTACCCCAACCTCCAACATCTTGACATAAGGGAATGTAAAGATCTGGTGGAGGTTGGAGCATTGCCAAATGCACTCGTAAAACTGCAATTGTATGGCTGTTCTAAATTGAGGAAAATAGATGCATCATTTCCTAAGGGTGTTTACCCCAACCTCCAACATCTTAACATCCGGGATTGTCAAGATCTGGTGGAGGTTGGAACATTTTCAACAGCACTCGTAAATCTGCAAATGATCGGTTGTCCTAAATTGAGTAAAATAGCTGAACAGCTATGTGGTTTTGCAAAACTTCAGACGCCAGACGTAAGCTGGTCCAAAGAAGTGGAGGAGCTGCCAATTATTGAAGGAAAGAATGAAACAGTAGCAGAGTCAAGAGGGCAAAGAACAAGGAGTAATTTGGACACTTCGAAGTGTCTTCTTAGTCTCCAACACTTGGAGCCGTACAACACAGAAATATCAGAGGTATCATTTCCTACGGGTGTTTGCCCCAACCTTAAATATCTCATTATCTGCCATGGTGATGGTGTGGTGCAACTTAAAATTGAAAATTTTTCAACTGGTGCATTCAGAAAACTGGAATTGTTTAATTGTTCTAAATTGAGGAAAATAGAAGAGCTTTGTGGTCTTGGAAATCTTCAAATATTGAACATCAACGGGTGCAATGGATTGGAGGAGCTCTCAATTATGGAAACATTGGTATCTTTGGAAGAATTGCGGGTGCGTCATTGTTGGAAGCTGAAGAGCATACGGGGTTTGGCGCACCTGAAAAAGCTTCGAGAACTAAATGTTTCTGGTTGCTCTGAGTTAGAAGATCTGCCCGGGGTTGAACATTTGTGGTCGTTGAAGAAGTTATGGGCATGCTGCTGTAAGAAGCTGAAGAGCATACGGGTGTCGGCTCAGCTGACACAGCTTCGAGAACTAGACGTTTCTGAATGTTCTGAGTTAGAGGAGCTGCCCGGTGTTGAGCATTTGAGGTCTTTGGAGAAGATGCAGGTACACTCCTGTGTGAAGCTGAAGGGTATACTGGGATTGCCACAGCTGAGACAGCTTCGAGAACTACACGTTTCTTTCTGCCATGGGTTAGAAGAGCTGCTAGGCGTCGGACATTTGAAGTCCTTGGAGGTGTTGCAGGCATGTGGATGTGTGAAGCTCAAGAGCATACAGGGTTTGGAGCAACTGACACAGCTCCGAGAACTAGACGTTTCTTACTGCTATGAGCTAGAAGAGCTGCCCGGTGTTGAACATTTGAGGTCGTTAGATGGGTTGCAGGCATGTAATTGTGTGAAGTTGAAGAGCATAGGGTGGTCGGCGCAGATGACACAGCTTTTAGAACTTGACGTTTCTGACTGCTTTGAGTTAGAAGAGCTCCCAGGCCTTGAACATTTGAGGTCGTTGAAGGTGTTGAAGACATGTAAGTGTGTAAAGATGAAGAGCATACAGGGGTTGGCAAAGCTGATACAGCTTCAAAAACTAGATGTTTCTGGTTGCTGTGTGTTAGAAGACATGCGAGATGTTGGATATTTGCAGTCATTGGTGGTGTTGCGGGCATCTGAGTGTGTCAAGCTTAAGAGCATACAAGGTTTGGAGCAGATGACACAGCTTAAAAAACTAGACGTTTCTTACTGCTTTGAGTTAGAAGAGCTGCCAGGCATTGAACGTTTGAGGTCCTTGATAAAGTTGCAGGCATGTAGTTGTAAGAAGCTGAAGAGCATACAGGTGTCGGCACAGCTGACACAGCTTCGAGAACTAGATGTTTCTTTCTGCTCTGAGTTGGAAGAGATGCCAGGTGTTGGATATTTGGAGTCATTGGTGGTGTTGCGGGCATCTGAATGTGTGAAGCTGACGAGCTTATGGGGTTTGGCACAGCTAACACAGCTTCAAGAACTAGATGTCTCTGGCTGCTCTGAGTTAGAAGAGATGCCAGGCGTTGGATATTTGCAGTCATTGGTGGTGTTGCGGGCATCTGATTGTGTGAAGCTGAAGAGCATACATGGCTCCGCGCAACTTACACAGCTCCTAAAGCTGGACGTTTCTAGATGCCGTGGGTTAGAAGAGCTGGGAGGCGTTGGACATTTGAAGTCTTTGAAGATGTTGCGGGCATCTGGATGTGTGAAGCTGAAGAGCATACAGGTTTTGGAGCAGCTGACACAGCTTCTAGAACTAGACGTTTGCAACTGCTTTGAGTTAGAAGAGCTGCCAGGCGTTGAACATTTGAAGTCCTTGAAGGAGTTGCTGGCAAGTAGCTGCAAGAAGCTGAAGAGCATACAGGGGTTGGCACAGCTAACACAGCTTCAATATCTAGATGTTTCTGGCTGCTATGAGTTAGAGGTGATGCCAGGTGTTGGACATTTGCAGTCATTGGTGACGTTGCGGGCATCCGAATGTATGAGGCTGAAGAGGATACAGGGTTTGGAGCAGATGACACAGCTTCGAGAACTAGACGTTTCTTTCTGCATTGAGTTAGAAGAGCTGCCAAACGTTGGATATTTGCAGTCATTGGTGGTATTGAAGGCCTCTGCATGTGTGAAGCTGAAGAACATACAGGGGTTGGCACAGCTGACACAGCTTCGAGAATTAGATGTTTCTTTCTGCTCTGAGTTAGAGGAGATGCCAGGTGTTGGATATTTGCAGTCGTTGGTGGTATTGAAGGCCTCTGCATGTGTGAAGCTGAAGAGCCTTTGGGGGTTGTCCCGGCTCACAAACCTTACAGAACTGAAAGTTGAGGGTCTACCGATGAGAATTTTTGGGTTCGATTCCATGTGCTAGGGACGCCGACGGTATGTTCCAAAAGCATCCCTCCAGCTTCCAAACAAAAACCAAAAAACATGGATAGTTTTTATTTTATTTGGAAAAAAACTAGTCCTTCCCTTGGCCATTATTGGTCATCGTAATTTTTCAGAATATTGCGTGCACTAACAAAATTGATGCTCTATGCACGTTTCCACATGGGAGCTGTAGTTGTTCATTCTGATGGAGAAGATGAGTTTACGGGTAAAAGGTTTCTCGCGTGGTCATGGCTCCCATGGATCTTTAAAATTGCACGTGCTTCTATATTGTTTTTCTGATTTGTAAAATACATTGATAAATATGATTCAATGATTTGATGTATAAAACTAGTAATTTAAGTTCTAAGAATTATGGTCAAATATATATAGATATCGGGATTCATTCCAATGAAACGAAAAGAAACATGGACTCCAATGTCTTAATTAAATTGTTTTTGGATAATAAGATGTTCTTTCTTGTTTCTTGAGTTAAATTTTTTTTATTTTAACTATTTTTTATTTTTAAAACTAATCCCTAAAATTACATCACAATATTTCGATCAACATTTTATTATACAATTTGAGTGGGTTTAATGATTAAGAACATGTGTTTCTTTTAAAAGGTTATAAGTTCAAATCCATAGATCTCTTGTCCCACAAATAAATTATTTTAAAATTTTTAATAATTTAATTTAATTTATAAATAATATAAATTAAATTTTAAAATGTTCATGTCTATCTCTTATATATCATTTTATACAATTTATCTTCCTTATCATAAAAATAAACCTTGTGACCTCTTAAGAGGAAACACATGTTCTTAACCATTAGGCCCATTCAAGCTGTTTTCTTATATATATATATGTTTTCTTATTATAAATAATAAATTGAATTCATATATATTATATATATTATGACTTAAAAATTTAAAAAAAATATTATTTTTAGTTTAACAATTTTGTTGGAATTATTAATTACTATTTGTCATATGTGTGACGTAGAGTTTGTCATATATATATATATATGTTTATCATTGATTTTTTTTTTTAATATGATTTAAACAAAATTTAAAAATATTATATTTCATCTTTTGAACAATTTTGTTGGAATTATTAACTACTAATTTTATGTGTGATTATATTTGTGATTGTTATTATTATTGGTCATTGTGAGGTAGAGTTTGTATTAGTTAAGATGTTTATTTTTATGTTTGTCTATACAAAGATTGTTGTATTTTAGTGTGCAATTATTGATTGAATAAAAACATTAAACACAATTTTAATGTGTGAAGAAACAATGTTTACTCTCTCATTAATCTACATGGGCTTGAAGAGGAATTCATGATCACTACATTTAAATATTTCTAATCCTATCACTACATTTAAATATTTCTAATCCTTTCTACATATGCTGGGTTAGTTTAGGTGAGAGTACATTGTTTTGTGAGTGTTGCTCTGGTTTGTATGTAATATTTTGCTGTGATTAATTTGTAGCATTATAATTTTGTGTCCTTGATTTATCTTTGAGAGTATATGCTATTTGTCCATCATTTCATGATATCCGTGTTGCAATATTGAAAGTCGTGTAACTTCTGGTAGTGATGTGGATTGCCACCAATTTCTTATGAGGAGGGAGGTGTTTATGTAGAATTAGGAACATGGTCAAATTTCAGCAACAAAAGAGATGATTGTTGCGTCATTTCAGTTGGTGCTGAAAATGTTGCCTCATCTCTTCTATTGTTCTAATTTGATGAAAATAAAAGAACTTTGTGGTCTTTCGAAACTTCAAGTACTAATGTTTCTGGTTGCTCTGAGTTGGAAGATCTGGCCGGTGTCGGACATTTGAAGTCCTTGAAGGTGTTGCGGGAATCTAAATGTTTGACGGAATGGATCTACCGATCAGAGTTTTTGGTTGCGATTCCAGGCGCTAGGATTGCCGAGACTCTGTTCCAAAAATCCAAGGATAGTTTTAATTTTATTCTTTAAGAACCATGAGTCAGTTTTAATATTATTCTTCAAGAACCATGAGTCATTCCCCTACTGCCCATGGTTATTAGGCTTGCATCAATTTCAGTATTTGTCTTCTATGTGATTTTTTAGAATAGTTTAACGCTCTATGCACGTTGCCACATGAGAGCTGTAGTGGTCCATTTGGATGGAGCAGGATGCATATACTGGTAAAATTGGTAAATTAACCTAGAAATTTAAGTTTTAAGAAATAAATTCCAATGAAATGAAAATGTCAAGTACTCCTCCATTTTAATTAAATGTATTTATTGGACAATAAAATATTATCTCTTCTCTTATGAGTCATGATGGATGAGAAAACTTATAAATCAATTTTGAAGTTTAACCTTAAAAGTTATAAATAGTATTTTTAATTACATTAAAACCTATTTATCTGTGATTTTCCTGATTGAAAATATTAATATAATTTTATTTTTTTATAAAATTCTAAAAATGCCATTTGACCTTTAACATTAATTTGGCATTATTTTATATGCTTATAAGAAATAATGTGTGTGTTGTTTTTCATTTCAAGGGATTTTGAAAACTTAAAAAATATCAAAATTTTAAAATAAGATATTTTTAATGGCAAATAAATTTTATTTGGCAAGAAAAATAAATTCAATTAAAAAAATATAAAATTGCAGGATGAAGCCAAACGTCTCTATGTATTTCCTCAGCTCTTGTTTATTCTGTATCGACTTTTTTCTAGGAAAAAAATTGCTCAATTATATTATCATATAATTTTTTTACATCTCTAATCTCATCACTGGAGATTGCATCAACAGTATCAGTCAAAATAAGTAACAAGATACATGCTTATCAAAAAGAAAAAAA
>JASDQU010505369.1:27169-40544 GCA_032191745.1 Picea mariana | reverse complement strand
ATGAAATGAAAATGTCAAGTACTCCTCCATTTTAATTAAATGTATTTATTGGACAATAAAATATTATCTCTTCTCTTATGAGTCATGATGGATGAGAAAACTTATAAATCAATTTTGAAGTTTAACCTTAAAAGTTATAAATAGTATTTTTAATTACATTAAAACCTATTTATCTATGATTTTCCTGATTGAAAATATTAATATAATTTTTTTTAATAAAATTCTAAAAATGCCATTTGACCTTTAACATTAATTTGGCATTATTTTATATGCTTATAAGAAATAATGTGTGTGTTGTTTTTCATTTTAAGGGATTTTGAAAACTTAAAAATATCAAAATTTTAAAATAAGATATTTTTAATGGCAAATAAATTTTATTTGGCAAGAAAAATAAATTCAATTAAAAAACCATAAAATTGCAGGATGAAGCCAAAAGCCTCTATGTATTTCCTCAGCTCTTGTTTATTCTGTATCGACTTTTTTCTAGGAAAAAAATTGCTCAATTATATTATCATATAATTTTTTTACATCTCTAATCTCATCACTGGAGATTGCATCAACAGTGTCAGTCAAAATAAGTAACAAGATACATGCTTATCAAAAAGCAAAAAAGGTATTTCTAATACAGTGCTCAGCACTAGCACAACAAATACAATAATAACTAGTATCATTCGCTAGTGAAACGACAAAATAACATTATCTAAGCCACAAAAACAAACTAGAGGGTTGATCACAGAACTAAAGTCCCAATGAGAGCTAATGAATATAATCTGCCTTCTGGGGCCTTCAACTCCGTTGCTCCACAGAAGATAGAGCATATAGCCTTCAGTATCCTCCAAAGCCATCTTTGAAAGTTTGTCTGCTTCAACATTGAAATTTTTGAAGATATGCTGATAGTTAATAGATCTAAATTTCTTTGTTAAAGTCCTGATTCTAATTTTCCATCCTTCCAATGCTGATACCTGAAGTCTACTCTTATTAAGAAGCCAATCAATAATAACTTTTGAATCTCCCAGCACATGGATACTAGGGATAGATAAACTATGAGCAAGCAGGAGAGTTGCCCAAGCGCCTAAGAGCTTTGCTTTTGAATTTGTACCTCTGCCACAGTTAAGGGTACACTTTATAACTGAAGTATCCATAGTTTTAATAACTCCACTTGTGCCGCACCGACTACCTTCCAATTTTGTTGCCCCATCAAACCAGGCTAGTGCGACTCCCCTTTCATAAGTAATTAAACAGTCCCGATGGATTTTGTCTTTCAGTTGGTGGAATGTATAGTTTGTTAGAGCCTTGGATTTGTAGATGACTGCCAGAAAAGACGGTTTATGCTCTTCAAAGATAGCTTTGTTGCGCTCAATCCAGATATTCCAGCATATAAGTGCAGAAATCTGTGATGGAGTCGACTTCTCTTCATGCCAGTTTCTTATGCATTCCAACAGAGTATTCCCATACCAACAATTTCTAACTTTCAAATCTTTTATCATGTAATCCCAGATGGATATGCATGTGCATGAGGATATGCACATATGCAGCAGATATGCAGTGGAAGTAAAACTTCATTTCATTAACAACAAATGACTGAAATATGCTTACAGACAGAATGGAAATAAAATAGCTCGGGCATTGGTAGCTTATCTCTGAGAAGAGATGTGCCGGATATTGGCCTCTGAACTCTGTGTTACAATGAGGCTCAAAGGCCTATATATTATTGAGAAACAATGGAAAACACTAAACATCCAAAAACCTAACCCTAGGAGATGAAATACCAGAATATGGGCCCCGTTGGGGTAAATTGGTACATCAATTTCCTGGGGTCGTAACTTTGGCATACTATCTCCGTTTGACGCACATGATACATCGTTAGAAATATCTATCCGAGGACTACACTGCTAACAACGAATATCGAGCTTGAAACAAACTCATATTTTTCGGACTATTGATGCCCAAAAAACGTCGTTAAGGGCCTCAAAATGGCGCCGGAAGTTCAGGGCCCGAAAAATTGCTAAAAATAGTAAATTGTGCTACAGTTAAGGAAACTGAAAAAATGAAAGAAACAATGGTGTGGGTCTAAGTGGAATAGGTGGGTGGACACCAATATCCACTTGGCTCATTCCTCCCCCCTTAGGAAGCAATGGTCCTCATTGCGTTGAGTTTATCCATGAGATGATGAAACTTTTGTTGAACTTG
This sequence comes from Picea mariana, assembly GCA_032191745.1. Classification (NCBI taxonomy): domain Eukaryota; kingdom Viridiplantae; phylum Streptophyta; class Pinopsida; order Pinales; family Pinaceae; genus Picea; species Picea mariana. The sequence goes on along the minus strand of JASDQU010505369.1, from coordinate 38,354 downwards.
GTCCCTGGTGAGCCACTTTCCCTAATGAAGGAGTTGGCCTACTTTGACAACTCGATATAGTTGGATCCTCTATTAGCGGGTGTTCTTGATCTGTGTGTCCATAATCCGATCAGTTGTGGCTTGTTCCATGCAATCTAGGTTTAACTACATTGGTGTGAGTTGTTTTGCCATGTCGGATGTGTCCAATAGAGGTGGAAAGTAGGGCCGAAGGCGGTCCACATTGAACACTGGGTGCAGACCAAGGAATGGTGGAATACTAATCTCAAAGGCGTTGTCCCCTACAACCTTGGTGATGGTGTATGGCCCATATCGGAGCAGGCGAATCTTGCGGTAGGGTCTAGCGAGGCGCTCCTTTTGCAAATGTAGGCACACTTTGTCTCCCACTTGGAAGTTCTGTGGCACCCAATGTTGATCATGTCACTGCTTGTACTTAGCATTGGCTCTATCCAAGATGTCAAATGGTTGTTGCAAGTATGGTAATGTGAGCACTGGTGCAGAGCAAAGGCAGTGCTTCAAATCTTTGAATTCCTTCTGTTGAGATTTAGACCAAAAGAATTTTTCTTTCACTCCTCCCTTGGTGACTTGACTCAAGGGCCAAGTGATATGAGAGAATCCCAACACGAACCTGCAGTAGAAATTGGCAAGACCCAAAAATCTGCAGAGCTCTATGAGGGTGGTTGGGGCTGGCCAATCCTGAATGAATTGGATCTTGGCCAGATCTACATGCACCCCCCGCTCATCAATAATGTATCTCAGATACTGAACCTGGGACATGCCAAAAGTGCACTTCTCCAAATTGGCACACAACTTGTGTTTCCGCAGTGTTTGGAGGACCCGTCGGATGTGGTGGGGGTGCTCTTCCCAAGTCTGGATGAAGATCAGAATGTCATCCAAGTAAACCACTACAAATGAGTTGGTGAATGGTCACAATATGTCGTCCATTAGTCTCATGAAGGTTGCAGGGGCATTCGTCAACCTGAAAGGCATGACTAGCCATTCGAAAAGGCCTTGCTTGGATTTGAAGGCAGTCTTCCACACATCAGAGGGTTCGATTGGTACCTGGTGATATCCAGACTTCAAGTCGATCTTGCTGAAATATTCCCCCCCCTTGAGTTGGTCTAGAAGGTCATCAATCTGTGGAATCGAGTACCTATTACAGACAATGATCTGGTTCATTGCCTGTTATTAGACAAATCGATAGGTGCAGACATTAACAGATCTCCCTAGATCCACCTGGATCTAGAAAAAAACAAGACAGTACACGACTCTTTCCCTAAGTTGTAGTCATTGAATCTACTGATAAGAAGGAATAAGTAACATACCTTTATATAGCTTCCTTAGGTCTCTGTTGTTTCTGCTTCGCTCCAGCGCTCTTGTGAAGTCAAGTCCAAGATAATACAAACCAACCAAAGTGAAAATAGAAAAGTATATTCAATGTCAACCTATGCATATGATCAAGGAGTTATGCTATAAAATAAGAGTGATTTTATGGGAAAGGGACATGGCACTGTATTATATTAATTGAAATTAGAAGATACAACCTGAACGCATTGATGTTGCAAGATTCCTTTCAGTGACTCTTGGTTCCAACACACACACTTTTTCTGTACTTGCATGAAGAAGATCCAATTCCTCTTGATAGACCAAATGGAGTCTTCAAGCTTCTGTCCAAGCAGGGTTCTTCACATAATTCTTTCATCAATTCTTCATTCAATCTTGCTTAACCTTTTCCATGAGAAACCCTTCAATATATACGAGAAGGAGGGATGGTTACACTGATGAGGATGATCCCACCAAATCTAAGAAGTCAGTAGGATGCCAACCATGTGAATGCCAACTCATTTTCTAGAAGATCCCCTTCTAGAACCTTCATGACTTCTTCTCCTTTCCAAGCTTAAAAACAGGTTCGCACCCTATCTATGGAACATACTACGAATAGTTCGCACCCTAAGTGTGGGTGGCCTGCGAGAATGAGGGATTCTCACACCCTGTAACATAGGCAGCCTGCAAACTCAATTTAAAAATGTGTTTTCTGGAAGAAGAGAGAAGTCATTTTACTTAGGCAAAAAGTCCTTGTGGGAGCCTGAACACATCACCTGTAGAGACACCACCAGAGTGACCAAAATCATGTGTAACAGAATGCCCCCCAAAGTATGAGGATGGAATCTGTGACGACCCAAATACTTTGTAAACTGTGTGTTTGTGTCAGAAACCAGGAGCGCACCTAATCAGAAACCTCTAAACAATCAAGCATCTACAGAATATAATACCAGTTCTGAGGTAGGCATTCCCATGCTTAGATCACAAATGAATGGAATCACAAACGTAAGTCATGACCACCAATTATACATCGTGGATCCATGCCGTCAAAAATGCTACATAGCCACTAGGAATACACTATGGATCTATGTAAGAAGACCTGAATTAAGACGACATAGCCACGTGACATACAAAGTGGATCTATGCACCGACACAAATCATACATACTCCATTACAGCCTGGATCAAAAAGATGAGACCCAGGGTCTTCAATCCCGTCACCTGAAAGTACGAATCTAACCATGCGATTACATGTGTTGAAGTCGAACATGGTAGAAACCACTTGATTACTGGTCATTGATGAAAACCGTTAATAAGTGCGAGGGAAATCACCATTGATGTCAATGACTCCCAAGGTACTGAAGTACAATCCGCATGAATGCGAATGAATGAGATGAAGTCAAGCACTCCACGGAATCTCTTGATCAGGGATCAATGATGTGAAACCCCTGTCGAAAGCGAAGAGACCTGCCATTAAGGCATGCAGGTTCCAAGGTACTAAATGATTTCTATGTCTCATTTCTGGATAATGAGTTGGAGTTGACGGAGCAAGACTCGTCACAGGAGGGCCTTGATGTATCCTCCATCAATGACATGAAATAAGTAATAGATTTTGAAGATGAGACAATGTATGAATATGAGTCGAAATGGACATAGGGAAGGTCGACATAATAAGAATGGACAACTGCAGATGGTCGACTCAATAGAGAGCTTGTGTGAACTTCTCTTGAACATATGAACGACACGACCAAAGACTTGGCAACACCGACTCAAAGACAACCCAAGATATGACCTTGTAGCAAGTCGAACGAGAGACAAATGGATTTCCCAACCCAGATTCAAATGACGAATAGGGGGTGTCATGTTCAAGAGAGACGCTTACTTCCATTAATATGAATACAAAAACACATCCCTTTCCCACAATTTCCCCCACCATTTCTGGCAAGTATCTCTTTATTTTTACGCAATCTTGAGGAGGATAACATATGCTTGTTGATGTAAGATCATCCTTTGGATGAGTCCCTCGTAGTATATTTAACGAACCCTCGGAAGGAGTGGTTCGGTCCCATCACGTGTCTGTCGATGTTTGTTTAATGAGTCCAAGGATAGAAAACTCGGGGGTTTTCATGTTTTGAGAGTCTGAAAAACAATTAAAGAGAACTCTCCCAGTTCCTTTTTCGTAAATAAGTTCGACGAGACCGAAAAAGTGATAAACTATCTCTCATCGAACGTTTTCTTCAGATACTTTAACGAGCGTGAAAAGAACAAGATCGCTCGGCAATAAGTTCGTTTTTATGGAGTGAGAAAAGAGCTTAAAGGATACTCCCTTGGGTTCATCATTTTCGTGTTACCATACGAGTACGAAAAGACGAGAAAAAGTATACTCAGTTACGTTCTCATGTATTTTCGGGCGCGAGAACGAACGAAGACTAAGCTCGAGGTTTTTCTAAAAACCCTTAAAAATTAGTCGTACATGCGACAAAAAGAAAAAACACCCAGACTCCTTTGTTTGGACTTCAAATTTGCTATATCTGCAAAAACGCCACACTCATAGGGCTATTAGGGCATTAGGTTTTATAGACAATAATAAAAAATCAACAAAAATGGTAAAAAGTGAATAAATATGGGTATAAAGGGCTTTTACCATTTCATTGTGATTTTGCCAAAAACTTTGCCCAACATACCTCATTTTCTTCCAAATTTATTTGCTCGATTGCGGGAGGCACAAGCGACCATTCGGCGAACTGTTTCCACCAACGAGGTAAGATTTTGATCCTTTAACTTTTCCATGGTTCATTTTTTGTTTTTATTGGCAATTTCTTGGGTTCTAAGTCCATTTTAGGGCCCCACTATGTGTTCGAGCATTCTCGCAGGTGGGCTTTGCAGGACCTGCGAGAATCTAGAATTCTCGCAGGTGGCCTTTGGGGCACCTACGAGAATCTCGCACTGTGCCAAAGGCTCACCTGCGAGGTCCGAAACTTAGATTTTAAAGTTAAGTTTTGCCCAATAAAAATCATGCAAAAGTTTGGAACACGTTGTTAAATTTTCTTTCATGGCTCTTGTGCAGGTGTTCAACCATTACAATGATGGAGTGGCAAGAAAGAGAACATGAGGAAGATGATGCTATTGCCAAGAATGACCCGGGTACAGTCGTTTTCCCTCCGGGACTGTGGGCTTTTGAAATTCTTCAGGATTCCGGGCATGAGAGCCCAACCTAGATTGTTGGAATACTTGGTCCATATGTGGGACGTGGACCAACAGTTATTTCACATGGGAGTCCACACGTTGACCCTAGATATCAAGGATATCTATTTTCTAAGTGGGTTATCACGACGTGAGTACCACGCTAGCTTGACTGGTGGTTGAGGCGACAGACTCTCTATGAGTGAGTATTGTCGCCAGTACTGTGTTCCTGAGGCAGAAAGAAGCAAGGGTGAGGTTGCTATTTGGGGGGTCCAAGACTTGACCCTACAAACCATCTTGTTCACTATAGCATGCATGGCCGGGAGTGCAACTCCACACATGGATCTCCAGAGCTACTTCCAATACGCCATAGAGTGCACAGAGCCTCGGGTCTTCAATTGGTTAGATGCAGTTCTCTGCAGTATGAAGAGGCAATTGACGAAGTGCAGGAGGGGTAACTTGAAGCAGTTTGGGTACGAATCACTTTTGGTGTCTTTCTTCCTCGAGAGGGTCCCACTACTGGTACTACAGGTTGATTGGGGTTTGTCATCCGTGACGCTATTTTGTAGAAGCCATAGACTTCGTATTTTTGAGATTTTGGTCCTTGGACAGAAACTTTTTTTAACCACTTTTGATCGTTATATACATAAATATGGCTCCTACCGGCTTATCTTGTGTTGTGTTATACATGTAATGTGTGATTGGTTTATAAATGGTCCAAATGTCTGTCTAATAGATAGTTAGCTATTACATCAATTAATGTATTTAGACATCTAAGAATGTGCTGATACTCAATATAATCAAAATAACGTTCTAAGAGGCGAATTCGTAAATATACCCGTAATAAAGTAGGACCTCGAATGTCATAGACATTACTTAGCTGTAGTACTAGTAGCTGCGAATCGAGTCGTGTAACAAGGTGGTGTATACCAAGTAAAATAACATCAATCAACAATTCGACGACGACGCTATATTCTGCAATATTATTGGTCGCACGACCTAGGCACACACCTCGCAGACTGATAAGTTTGTTTGTAGGTGCGTAAATTGCCCATGCAGCAGAAGCAAGGTTCCGAGTACCACGGCTAGCGCCATCGGTGAAGCCAATGTGGGATAGCGAAGACTTCGACATCTGGAAGCCAAACACAACACAACATAAGCGATCGAGGGCAGAGACCAGATAACGAAAAAGCAACAAAAAATCATACTATAGTAACACAGAAAGAGTATGATACAATAAAATACAAGCACTTATGCACGGGTGATCTTAGGCATAGTACTTCTTTAAGTACAACCCGTTTCTGGGTTCACTCAAAGGGATACCATCATAGTCCACCAACTCGTAAGATCCTTTCTCCAAAACTCGTATGATGATATAAGGACCTCACCACATAGTTTCAAATTTCCAACTCCTACCATATCCCGATCTTGTTCGTAAAGAAGAACTAGATCACCTTCGGAGAAAATGCATGGCTTAACATGTTTTTCGTATTGGGCTTTGACATCTTCTAGGATTCTATAACCAGGGTGGCATCGCGACAGGTTTCATCTAATCACATGAGATACAATAGACGTTTTTCTTCGGCATAAATGTTCGGGAGAAGTTTGACGGTTAGTTTTAGGGAGGGTATCTCACATTCAATCGGCAAGATGGCTTCTAGACCATAAACTAACTAGAATGGTGTAAACCCAGTAGCAGACTTAACCGATGTCCGGTAAGCCCACAATGTTGAAAACAACATCATGTGCCAACTCGTTTTGTGAATCCCTATCATTCGTCGAAGCATGGTAATGAGGACCTTATTTATTACTTCAACTTGGTAATTGGCTTGTGGGTAATAGGGTGTTGAGTTTTCATGGCGAAGACCCAACTTTTCAGTGAGTTCGGACATCATGAAGTTTCTAAAGTGGCTATCGTAATCAGTAACAATAGCCCGAGGAACACCAAAACGAGCAATGATGTGATTGAATATGAATAATGCTACAGTCCTTCCGATATTTTGGAGTTTTGGCATCGCCTCAGCCCATTTCATAAAATAATCTACAGCTACAATAATGTATCCATGCCCCTAGGATGAGTGAGGGTGACATGTCATGAAATCGATACCCCATTTTGCAAAAGGACCAACGGAGAACAAAGGGTGTAGAGGAGCAGGGTGTGATCGTATTTTATTGTTGTAGGTTTGACAAGCGTGGAATTTTTGGATAGCGATTATACAATCATTGAATAAAGAGGGTAAAAAATACCCTTCTCGTAAGATCTTCTAGGCAGTAGCATACCCAGACATGTGACCACCACAAGCTCTAGAATGACAGTCGTTGAGGGATTTCTCGGCTTCGTCAAACGTGAGGCAGCATTGAAAAATGGAGTCAATCCCACGACGATAAAGAGTATCACCGAGGATAATATATTGACAAGCTTGGTAGCGTATTCGACGGTTGTGAGTGCTAGACAAATCGGGCTAGAAAGTCTGGGTCTAGAGATATATGATGATATCTCCGTACCAAAGGTCATCAGAACTAATCAGGAAAATGGATTCATCGGGTAATGAATCAGCTACTACATTTTCCGTCTCAAAGCAGGGAAGGTTGCATATCAACTCGGCGAACACCAAGGATTTATTACACTTAGTGCGTTCGAATTCTAAGTCAAACTCCTGGAGTATTACGATCCATTTGGAGTATTTTCCCCCTAGCAATTGGCGTGTAAGAATGTGCTGCATAGGGTTGCAGTTAGAAATTACTGTAGTCTTGCAAGAGAGGATATAGTGCCGGAAACGTTGAACAGCTTGGACGACTACCAAGGCCAGTTTTTCAACGTGTAAATACTTGGTTTTGATAATCGTGAGACATTGACTCAAGTAATAAATGACATGTTCGTCATGAGAATCATCCTCCTGGACAAGAATCATAGTGATGGTATAGTCCGACGCTGTGAGGTAAAGGAAATAATCCCAACTGTAATTAGGTGGGGAGAGTAGTGGGGTACATGTTAAAGACAGTTTCAAAGCTTCAAAAGCTTTGTTGGCAGTGGTATCCCATATGAACTTAGAACCTTTTTTGAGCAGTCGTGTAAATCCAAGAGTTAGCTCAACATAGTTTGGGATGAAGCGACGGAGAAAGTTTTCCTTCCCTTGCAAAATTTGTAACTGGCGAAGTGAGGAAGGAGGGGGGATATTGATAATCACCTCAACCTTCAAAGGATCTATCTTGATCCATTGATGTGAAACAATAAAGCCCATAAGTCGGCCAGATTCTATGCAGAAAACACATTTGTGGGGATTCAAGCATAAATGGTAAAACCAACATCGAAGGAAAATGGCACGGAGGTGTATTGGATGATCTACACGATGCATGGAATGAGCGGGTAAGTCATCGAGATATGGCCACACAATATGCTTTATGTCATGAAAGGCGTATGACATAGCACATTGAAAAGTTGCACCGGCATTCTTTAAACCGAATGGGAGTTTTTGATTGGCAAAAGTGCCCCAAGGACAAATAAAAGCGGTCTTGTGTTGGTCCGTGGGTATGATATTGATTTGATTATATCCAGAGAAACCATCCATCAAAGAGAATATTTTGCTTCCAGCACAATCGTCGATGATCTGGTCAATGAAGGGGGTAGGAAAGTTGTCTTTAGGACAAGCTTTGTTAATGTCCCTATAATCAACGCACACACGGATTGTGCCTTGTTTCTTGTTGATTGGAACAAGATTGGAAACCCAGTCAGTTAGAGCCATCGGGTAAATGAAGCCAGCCTTAAGACGTTTCTCAACTTCAAGCTTGATAGCGACAGCTTTACGTGGGTGGATCGGACGAAGTCATTGCCGGATGGGTTTAGCGTCTGGGTATGTCTTAATCTCATGTATCACAATGTTGGGGTCAATACCCAACATTTCTTCATAGCTCCAGGGGAAGATGTCACAGAATTCTTGGAAAAGAGACTTGTAGGTGACAACTTCATCATGGGAACACGAAGCTCCGATATGCACATTTTCGACAATTCCAGGTTTTATGGATATGTCGAGGGGGATGGTAGGTGAGATATTACTTAAGTTCCCTTTGTAGAACATATCATGTGTAGACTCGAGAATGGTAGAAATGATGACAACGGTCGACAGGGTCGAGATCTGTTGGTAACCCTCCATGGTGTGTTGTTCCATGAAGAGGATGGAGCAATGATGTCCATCATCCCAAGGGGTGTCTTCCATGGACATAACAGACATAATCATCTCATCTGTGGGAAAAATGATGCAGAAAGGGTCTGGAGATAAATCACCAAGAGAGGGGGTAGCAGGGGTTGCCGATTGAATGGCTTGATAAGCAGATTTGATCGGACTCAAAGGCATTTCATCGCCATAACGAAGATGATTGCCGGGGTTGGGTACCATCCATGGGTTGTAAGACATAGGGGTTTTGTGAACAGAGGTGGAGATCATGTTGATTTAGGCGAAAAACGGATGTGGAACATCAGGTGGTGGTATGGGGAAAGCACCCATTAACGAGGAATCTTTAATAAGACCCACACTGACGTTCTCGTATACGGGGGGGGTTGCAATGAAAGTTACATTGCCGGTACACGTATCAGAGTGGAATAAGGCCAATTGATTGATGGTCACTACTTTTCCTTGATGTGGGAAACGCACGACACAGAAAAGAGTCGACACAACTGCATGCATGGAATCAATCCAGCTACGACCAACTAGAAGGTTGTAATCGAAAGGAGCGTCAAAGACGTCCACTTCAACTTGGACCATTTTGCCTTCTCACATAATAAGCAACGAAGGGAGGACATCGTAAGGCTTAAAACCAGAGCCATTGAAGGCTTTGAGCATGTTGTGAGATTCAGTCAAAGGAGGAGAGTCGATGGCTTTCTAGTAGGTAATAGACATGACACACGTCAAGACACCCTCATCAATAACTGTCCTACAAATGTTTTTGTCGGAGACAATAAATTGTATTTGGAATGCGAGTTGAGGGGGTAACCTTGGGATGTGATCTTCCAAGTCAAAAATTATTAAATTTGTATCCATAGGGTCGATTCCACCAATAGATTTCAATAGTGCCTTCCATTGTATAGGACAACTTTGAAGGACTTCGAGGGCTGACATCACGGATGGTGCTTGGGCCAGATCTTCAACAAAACTGTAGTTCTGGGTAGCATGTGCATGAGGATTGAAATCCGATTTTCGAATGACACCCTTTGAAGGAGGGCGAAGAACTGTGTCTAGGCTCGGTTGTTCGAGATGAAGAGGATCGTTGGCAGGTGGAGTCATGGGAGATGGTTGGACTAACGAAGGAGGTATTGCATCAACCTTCTCTTTGGAGGAAGGAAAATCTTTGGCTCGAGTGGTAAGTGTGATGTCATTCTACTTTGAATCACCTGTACACATTAAGACATAGGATGTATTGGAGGGGGAAGGTTGGTCATGAATGACCAATTGGGCCTGTTGTTGAGAAGGGAAGGGTTGTGACAATACGACCGGAGTGGGTGGTTTCGTGGTTCCTTAAAGGAACTTAGTAACCTCAGTTCGTCGTGGACGATCCTTAGTGTAGTGATCATCACCATAGATAAGACAAAGATATCGGGGTTTGTGTTTATCCCTATCGTTGACAGGCGAGGTTTTGGTTTTCTCATTTTGCAGATTATTTTTATCCTCCTTGTTCTTACCCTTCCCTTTTTTGGATTTATTTTTGCCGACGGGGGTAGATTGAACTGAATTTACCTTAGAAGTCTTTCCGGTGGGAGGGGTACGAGACAAAGCATTTTGAACATTAGAAGAAATGGGTTTGGGGTTGTTTCCAGAGGTCTGGACGGAATGAGGTTGGGCATGGAAGGTTCCAATCACACCGTCAGCTGCATGAGAAGCAGGAGGAGTGGTTGAAGTAGTAGAAGTAGAAGGACGAGTTGCATCAGGTAGTAAGTCGTAAAGAGTACCCATCTATGAGTAAACGAGGTCTAGGTATTGGGCACAACTGATGGCTTGTTCTTCTGTGACAACTCCACCCATGGCGATGTCACAACCGATGTTCACGAATGATTTCGTGAACCATTCTTCCAGCAACTGATCGAGAAGTTTGAGTTTGATGAGACGTCGTCTCTGTTGCCACTCATGAATGTGATCAGAGATATGAGTGGCTTTGGTTTGTTTGAAAGAACTCAAAATCTCGGTTCTCATTTTGTAGCAAATCGGTAACTGGTAGTGGGTGAGGAAAGCCATAGGGAGGGTGTTGAAGTCGGTGAAGAAGCCTCACGGTAACTCGATATACCACTTCGCAGCGGAACCTGTGAGGGTTCACTGAAAAAGGAGTAAACGAATAGAGTCATCCATCAAGGAGTTGGATGAACACCAAAGGTAAAAAGTCATTACATGATTGTTTGGGTCCTCTCCCAGTTTGTCATCGAATTTAGGGATGTCGGATGGTAATTTGGCCGGTATGGCGGGCCATTGAGGAGAGTGATGGATTGGATCATTAAAATCCTTGACAGATCTGGGAGGTCCAGAGTGGCTAAGAAAGGAAACTGTCTATTCACATGCGGGTACTGGTGACTTTGGGGAGGGAGTCCCATTGATAAACCAGTAGGACCATAAGTAGTCTACATATAATGTGAAGATCCAGGCAGATTCGGTTGTTGGTGTGGAAGCAAGTAATTCATAGGGTTGTACCCTTAAACAAGG
>JASDQU010505369.1:5200-27136 GCA_032191745.1 Picea mariana | reverse complement strand
GTTGCCCTGTACTAGGGGGTATGACAGAGCTAGCTTGAGGTTGTTGCCCCCCAGTCGAGTGAGGATTATGTTGTATAAGATGATTCCAATACTGGGCCAAGGATGGTGGTATGTTTTTTCCATAGGGTGGGGTTAGTGGGGGTTGCCCTCCAAACGGGGGTTGCGTCCCGGTTGGGATTTGTCCTACAAAAGGGGGTTGAGTTTGGCCTCCTTGGTGAAATTGTCCACCAACAAGAATCTGATAATTAGGTGTGAAAGACAGGTTGGTGCCACTAGGATTAGTGCCTCTGGTAGAGGATGGAAGAGGTCCTATGAAAGGGGGTGGAGGAAGTGTCGGAATGAAACCGGGAAGATGGTGCCCAGAAGGAGTGGAACCGCCGGGAGTCCCGTATGCGATTTGTGTAGGAGCGGGAATAGAAGAATTCAACGCGTGATATCTGGGTGGAAGTGGTGGGGTGTTTCTGGGTGAAAGAGGTGTGCCAATGGGGGCTTGGCCAACCTTTGTAATCCTGGTGTGAGGACTTGTAGTATCCGGGACCATTGTGTAATGGACCATTTGTAGAGGGAGAGTCAAGATGTGATCAACTGGCGGAGTGTCTGTACCAGGAAAATAATATGCAGTAGTAAAAAGTACTGTGCCTGGATCAGATGTTTCGGGAAACTCCGGTGCGACAGTGATATCAACGCCTGCTCCTGAGCCAAAGATATCCCATCTAAAAATTCCAGTGGTCCAAAAAGGATCTTGACCCTCAGGTCCTATGAAAGGTCTGGTTGGTGATTTAGAAGACTAAACAACTAGATCTCTGGAAGAATTCACTCGAATAATACGTCTCTTAGAGTTGGTAGGAAGTCGAAAGTCCTCTCGAGAATTGGTAATTCGGAACCGTTCTAAAGAGTCAGTTCTTTCCACTTGTGGAGTGGCAACGTCTTGGACTTCATTGTGTTGAGGAGAGCCCTCCAGTGACTTGGTAGGAAAGGGTTGAGAACCTTCCAGATCTTCTAGGGGCAGGCCTTGCATTCTACATGAAAGGTGTGGAGGGTCAATTGTGATCAAGTTGGAATCTTACGAAAGAAATTCTATGGCCAACTTGGGTAAACAAACAACATGCGTTAGTAAAATCTAGGAAGAAAAACCAAGCAAACAATACCTTCCAATTCTGAAGTCACTAGTTGGTGATGAAATCCAACGTCGCGACGACAAGACAATAAGGGGCTAGGCTAGGGTGGAAAAGTTACATTGACGACCTTCTTAACGGGCTTACACTCTGGTGCAAGCTCCCACACATAATCGTGGGTATACCCTCCAAGGAGCCCGAGTGAGTTTGTCCAACGTCGATTCCAGGTACCATGAAGACTTGCCCCTTCACAGTCACCTTGTGTAAGACCCTAAGAAGGTAGGCTATGAAGGTTACCACCAACAATAATAATGCCTGGGGGAGAAGTCAACAGTCCGATCCACACGCAAGGGTAGAGTATCTAGCCTGAAATCAGCTTGAGAGGCTTCCACTCATCATTGTGCGTATACCTTCAAGTGACCCCCGTAAATGTGCAATCTCTACAACGATATCAACAAAGCAGGGTGAGTAACTTTGTCAATCTCAATGCGACCTCAGGTTTGACCCTTGTGTGAGAAGGGCTTCCCAGGACAAAATGTTGCAAATGGAATTTAACACTCCTTATCACAAGATACTATTGTGTGTTTTGTGCTTTGGAGAATATGTCTCACTACCTATTCCAAAACTCTAGCCTAGCTAATGTTGGTGTAAAAGAGTCCCAGAAAAAGTTACTAGTTGAATTTTAAAATTGCACAATGTTATTAAAGGTTTTTGTTACTCAAAAGGAGATGGAAATGAAATCGATGTTGTGTGACACTCTGACCCCAAAAATGCATAAATAGGAATGAATGATACAGAATTTGTTGTTCGATGAATCCTATTTACAGGAGGGAGAGAGGAGTTTTCTAGAGCAATGTGAACTATAATGTATGATCTTCTCCGAAATATAATATCAAACAACCATGAACAATGCAAATTCCCTATCGATTCTTTTTCAGTACTTGAATGGAAATATTTTCAAAGAAAAGTTGCTTAAAAAAGAAAATGTCTTTATTTTTTATTATAAACCAAACAACAGGGGTGGAACTAAGAAAGAAAAAAAAACAAGCAACCAACGAAAAAGAAATACACTACAAATACCCAAACCAATCTTTCAATGAAGACAAAAATAACAAACTGATAAGACCGGTCTCTTCAAATGCATATGGATAACAATTTGCCAAGTAATAAGCAATTGAAAAGAACAAATGATCTCAACTTTTAAACCAATCAAAGGCTCCCAACCAAACAAGCACTTGGATTTCAAAACTAGAGATTATACCCTTGTTGCGAAAAGGCCTAGAGGTAAAAATTGAGAAAATATGATGAAGAAGAACTTAATCATTCACGAGATTTGAAGCCAAGAAACATTCAATCACTGTCTAGATAAGTTCTTCCTAGACACACAAGCAAATTTGGGCATCTAAGGACACAAAAGACTTCATCCAAAATTTTTGCAAGTGGGTTCGCAAGCTGGAAGTGTAGTACAGTGCGAGAATCAAGGATTCTCATAGGCTAGACAAAGACATAATGCGAGAAGTTCACATTGAAATTAACAACAGGGTGCAAACTTTAGTAGTTCTCATAGGCTATAGAAGGGTGCAGTGCGAGAAGGTTTGTAATCAAGAAAATTTTGGAAAAAGGACAAAACTTTTGAGGCAACTTTTGGATCCAGGGAGTCTGTAAGGGTCTCCTCAATACTCGAAGATTGATGGGAATGGAAAATGGTAGGTTAAGAGAAAATGACCAAGAAAAAACCACCATAAATGGGTTACATCCCCAGTGGAGTCGCCAATTTTGTTATCGGACAAATCGGTAGGTGTGGATACTAACAGATCTCCCTAGATCCACCTGGATCTAGAACAAAACAGGACAACACATGACTCTTTCCCTAAGTTGTAGTCATTGAATCTACTGATAAGAAGGAATAAGTAACATACCTTTATATCGCTTCCTTAGGTCTTTGTTGTTCCCGCTTTGCTCCAGCGCTCTTGTGAAGTCAGGTCCAAAACAATACAAACCAACCAAAGTGAAAATAACAAAGTATATTCAATGTCAACCCATGCATATGATCAAGGAGTTATGCTATAAAATAAGAGTGATTTTACGGGAAAGGGACAAGCCATTGTATTATATTAATTGAAAGTAGAAGATACAACCTGAATGCCTTGATGTTGCAAGATTCCTTTCAGTGACTCTTGGTTCCAACACATACACTTGCTCTGTACTTGCATGAAGAAGATCCAATTCCTCTTGATAGACCAATGGAGTCTTCAAGCTTCTGTCCAAGCAGGGTTCTTCACACAATTCTTTCACCAATTCTTCATTCAATCTTGCTTAACCTTTTCCATGAGAAACCTTTCAATATATAGGAGAAAGAGGGATGGTTACATGGATGAGGATGATCCCACCAAATCTGAGAAGTCAGTAGGATGCCAACCATGCGAATGCCAACTCATTTTCTAGAAGATCCCCTTCTAGAACATTCGTGACTTCTTCTCCTTTCCAAGCTTAAAAATAGGTTCACACCCTATCTATGGAGCAGACTGCAAAAAATTTGCACCCTAAGTGTGGGTGGCCTATGAGAATGAGGGATTCTCGTACCCTATAACGTATGCAGCCTGCAAACTGAAAGAAGAGAGCAGTCATCTTTCTCAGGCAAAAAGTCTTTGTGGGAGCCTGAACACATCACATGTAGAGACACCACCAGAGTGACCAAAATCATGTGTAATAGAATGCCCCCCAAAGTATGAGGCTGGAATCTGTGACGGCCGAAATACTTTGTAAACTATGTGTGTGTCAGAAACTAGCAACACACCTAATCAGAAACCTGTAAACAATCAAGCATATGCAGAATATAATACCAGTTCTGAGGTAGGCATTCCCATGCTCAGATCACAAATGAATGGAATCACAAATGTAAGTCATGGCCACCAATTATACACCGTAGATCCATGCCATAAAAAATGCTACATAGCCACCAAGAATACACCGTGGATCTATGTAAGAAGACTTGAATTAAGACGACATAGCCACGTGACATACAAAGTGGATCTATGCACCAACACAAATCATACATACTCCATCGCAGCCTGGATAAAAAATATGAGACCCAAGCTCTTCAATCCCGTCACCTGAAAGTATGAATCTAACCATGCGATTACATGTGTTGAAGTCGAACATGGTAGAAACCACTTGATTACCGATCATTGATGAAAACCGTTAACAAGTGCGAGGGAAATCACCATTGATGTCAATGACTCCCAAGGTACTGAAGTACAATCCGCACGAATGCAAATGAATGAGTTGAAGTCAAACACTCGGCGGAATCTCTCGATCAGGGATCAATGATGTGAAACCCTTGTCGAAAGCGAAGAGACCTGCCATTAAGGCATGCAGGTTCCAAGGTACTAAATGATTTCTAAGTCTCATTTCCGGATAATGAGTTGGAGTTGACGGAACAAGACTCATCACAGGAGGGCCTTGATGTATCCCCCATCAATGACACGAAATAAGTAACAGATTTTGAAGATGAGACAAAGTATGAATATGAGTCAAAATGGAGACAGGGAAGGCCGACATAGTAAGAATGGACAATTGCAGATGGTCGACTCAATGGAGGGCTCGTGTGAACTTCTCTTGAACATATGAACGACATGACCAAAGACTTGGCAGCACTGACTCAAAGACGACCCAAGATATGACCTTGTAGCAAGTTGAACGAAAGACAATTGGGTTTCCCAACTCGGATTCAAATGAGGAATAAGGGGTATCATGTTCAAGAGTGACGCTTACTTCCATTAATATGAATACGAAAACACATCCCTTTCCCACAATTTCCCCCACCATTTCTGGCAAGTACCTATTTATTTTTATGCAAGCTTGAGGAGAATAACATATGCTTGTTGATGTAAGCTCATCCTTCGGATGAGTTCCTCGGAGTATATTTAACAAACCCTAGGAAGGAGTGGTTCGGTCCCATCATGGGTCTGTCGATGTTTGTTTAACGAGTCCAAGGATAGAAAACTCGAGGGTTTTTCATGTGTTAAGAGTTTGAAAAACACTTAAAGAGAACTCTCCCAGTTCCTTTTTCATAAATAAGTTCGACGAGACCGAAAAAGTGATAAACTATCGCCCGTCGAACGTTTTCTTTAGATACTTTAACGAGTGTGAAGAGAACAAGATCGCTCGACAATCTTTTTGTTTTTGTGGAGCATGAAAATAGCTTAAAGGATACTCCCTTGGGTTTGTCGTTTTCGTGTTACCATACGAGTACGAAAAGATGAGAAAAATTATACTCGTTTACGTTTTCGTTTATTTTCGAGCACGAGAACGAACGAAGACTGAGCTCGAGGTTTTTCTAAAAACCCTTAAAAAGTAGTCGTACATGCGACAAAAAGAAAAAACACTTGTACTCCTTCGGTTGGACTTCAAAGTTGCTATATCTGCAAAAAAGCCACACTCATAGGGCTATTAGGGCATTAGGTTTTATAGACAAAATAATAAAAAATCAACAAAAATGGTAAAAAGTGAATAAATATGGGTAAAAAGGGCTTTTACCATTTCATTGTGATTTTGCCAAAAACTTTGCCCAACATACCTCATTTTCCCCCAATTTTCTTTGCTCGATTGCGGGAGGCACAAGTGACCATTCGACTAATTGTTTTCACCAACGAGATAAGCTTTTGATCCTTTAACTTTTCCATGGTTCATTTTTTGTTTTTATTGGCAATTTCTTGGGTTCTAAGTCCATTTTAGGGCCCCACTATGCGTTCGAGCATTCTCGTAGGCGGGCTTTGCAGGACCTGTGAGAATCTAAGATTCTCGTAGGTGGCCTTTGGGGCACCTGCAGAAATCTCACACTATGCCAAAGGCTCACCTACGAGGGCCAAAACTTAGATTTTAAAGTTAAGTTTTTCCCAATAAAAATCATGCAAAAGTTTGGAACAAGTTGCTAACTCTTGTTTCATGGATCTTGTGCAGGTGTTCGACCATTACAATGTTGGAGTGGTGAGAAAGAGAACATGAGTAAGACGATGCTATTGCCAGTAATGACCCGGGTGTAGTCGTTGCCCTCCAGGACTATGGGATTTTGAAATTCTTCAAGATTCCAGGCATGAGAGCTCAACTCAGATTGTTGGAATATCGGGTCCATATGTGGGACGTGGACCAACAGTTATTTCACGTGGGATTCCACACGTTGACCCTAGATATCGAGGATATCTATTTTCTAATAGGGTTATCACGATGTGGGTACCACACTAGCTTGACCGGTGGCCAAGGCAGCAGACTCCCTATGAGTGAGTATTGTCACCAGTACTGCGTTCATGAGGCAGAAATAAGAAAGGGTGAGGTTGCTATTTGGGGGGTCCAAGACTTTACCTTGTGAACCATCTTGTTCACTATAGCATGCATGGCTAGGAGCGCAACTACACACATGGATCTCCAGAGCTACTTCCAATATGCCATAGAGTGCACAGAGCCTCGGGTCTTCAACTGGTCAGATGCAGTTCTCCGCAGTATGAAGAGGCAATTGACGAAGTGCAGGAGGGGTAACTTGAAGCTGTTTGGGTACATATCACTTTTGGTGTCCTTCTTCCTCGAGAGGGTCCCACTGCTGAGACTATAGGTTGATTGGGGTTTACCGGCCCCACAGGATCCGAGGATGATAAGGTGGTGCAACCTTATGGCTTGACACGTAGTAGGGCCCATCATCATGTATAATGATTCATTTTTTGACTGGTTGTGGCCCCAGATGCAGATGATTGACGACTACGCATACACTGGTTTGGATTTCCGAGGGGATTCGGATTTGGCCCTACTTGAGGATGCTCAGTGGGGTGATTTAGGTACAAGAAGTACACATTTTGTTCTTTTTAAAATGTTTTTGCTAGTTTTATCTTATGACATGTTTTTGTGTTTATCCAAGAACTAATCAAAAAATCTCTTTTTGATGACACAGATGTGGGGCCATATCGACCACCAGGAACATCTCCTATTCAATGATGAGGAGAGGTGGCTCTAGTAGCGAGATGGGATGCTGAAGACTACGAGGCAGTGGAGTAGAACTTGGAGGGGTTGACTGCTGACATCCTAGATATGGCTATTGGGGAGATCCCGAGACGTTACAAATGCCATACTATGGGCGTGTCCGAGTCTATCAGTTGACTGCTTCAAAGGGTATCCCGATCAGTTGTGTGTTATCGTGAGCGTCATCCGTGACGCTATTTTGTAGAAGCCATGGGCTTCATATTTTTGAGATTTTGGTCCTTGGACAGAAACTTTTTGTAAACACTTTTGATCATTATATACATAAATATAGCTCTGTTGATGGGCGAAATTGACCGTTCGTCAACTGGGAGAGTGGAACCGGTCTGGGGTTGTCTAAATAACCCAAGCTGTTTGGAATGGACTACCCTGACGAGTTTAACGGCTCCGTTGGCCTCTCTAAGGTCTTCTATGAAAACCAAAGAGAGAAATGATCTGAGTTAAGTAATCTAACTAAACTAAATAAAACAAACTAAACTATAATTGAATACAAGAAACTAACTAAAACAAAGGAAACTAGAAACTAATAAAACAAAGAAAAGGAACTAATATACTAAATACTAATTATTCTAAACGATCCACTAATTATTATTGTAATAACTCAAATCAACTATCTAATTATCAGTTACAATATTTCTTATTCACAAATATACACTATGAACAGTCCACAGATTTGATTAAAACCTGCAAAACTCATGTATTTTCTGTCCTAAGACAGCTAAAGATCTCTTTTTGATTTTTATATTTATGAAAAGGAAATAAACATTACTAATACAATTACTGAAATTAAACAATCTAATATCAATCTAATTGAGATTATATCTAAATTAAACTACTTAATTGAAACAGTAAACTACACTCTAATTAACCCGGAAACGCTCCAAGTATGCCCTGTGTATGATGGCTTCTTAAGCTGGTTGGAGGAAGAAATTCACACCATTTAGTCCTTAAACTTCTCGTAAACGATCAGCTATGCTGCTTCTTGAAGTATGTTACAGGACAAACAAAACATAAAAGAAAATCATAACAATTTTCTGATTATAAATTCCTGCAAAAGGGAAACCTATTATGCAACAAACTTATATATAACACTTCAACTTATGAAGAAGACAAAGCTATCATTCACAAACTGAACTAACAATTTTTATGTCTTTTATCTATTTGGAAGAAACAAGATATAGATGACAGTAATAAGATTATATCATTTGAGTTTGATTTAGATAGCAAAGTAATACTAAACCATAAACAAAATGATATACAAAACTTGAAACACAATGTTGATATATTGAAAAGCAAAAGCTATGACAAAACATCAATTCTGCTCCAGTTTGTATCAGAAATCTATATCCTTGTTCTCCCACAACTGAGGATGATGATTATTACAAAAATCATAAGTTTATATAGGGTTCTCACAAGGTAAAACATCCTTGTGAATAATATCAAATAAGTTTACATAATCTGGGAAAAATCCCAAAATCACCTTAACTAAGGAAACAAAATGCAAGTAAAATCTGTAGATCATCCCCTAACTGCTCATGATATCTATTGCCAATTCGAATTTTCCTGCAATAGAACACAAAGATCAAATTAGAAGGATATTTTATTGACAAAACAATAAAAAATTGACTCCACAGACTTAGCTACAGAATCATCTGATTCTGTAGCTAGTCAAAAATAGCAAATAGGACCAGATATAATCAAATCAAATCAAATCCAAAACGAATTACTAATGATTCAATTATCCTTTAAATTAAACCAAATCGAAAAGAATGTAATCGGGACAGGGTAAAAATGCTCCGTTTTTCCAATTGACATAAAATCGGATCAAATCTTAACAAGACTGTTTCATAAACGCAATCAATGGCTAACCAAATTGTATGAGATACAAAACAATCATTATTGATTTGCATAGGATTCATATCGTTTAATCAATTGCCAATATAGAAAAACCATCACGATTTCATGCATAATTTTATCCATAGAATCCAGCCACAACTCTCGTTCGCTGAGTCTCAAACAGTTCACAGGCATGACCGAAATAATGGTCGTAACTGTCATTGACTAGTTATAATCACAACAACAGATTGATATAATTCATTTAAAAGCACGATATATAAATTGCTTCAATTGTAATCGGATGAAATCATACTCCATAAATATCGACTCAACAATCTTCATGTTTGATCACCTCATAGTCAACAGACAGGGTCTTGACAGAGTCAACAAAATCCATAATACAATCCGGGCATATAACTGAAATGGATATGACTGAATTTAATTATAGACACAAATCGTAAGACTTGATACGATCAACTCATTCCTCAAATCACAATCAAACAATATATTTGTTACCATCGAATGCAGTTCAAATCGTAATAGCTACTATTGTTATCCATTCGAAGTTTGATTATGTAACAAATGATATACGAATTGGTCCTAACATAGAATATATAATCAGTACAACTAACCAATTTGCCCATCATATCGCGCAAGATATAACCAAATCGAACAGAGATATTGTTTGTATTTCAAAAATAGAAAAGATATCAAATAACAGAGTATTCAAATCAAATCATGATCAATCAAATTAAATCTAATCAAAACCAATCCAAAAATCAATAATCAAAATTTATATACAACAAATGCATGACAGAGCAGGTCAACAACGTATACAGAGTTTATGATCAAGCCATGTAAATGAGTGAAAATTTACCAGCAAGATTGCTGAGGCTAAGCCAATTTGGAATTGACGATTGCCGTGGCTGACTCGACATTCTTGAACAGAATTGAACCAGCTGTTCGTTGCTTCTTGTCATAGGGTTCCATCTTCGCGTTATGACCAGTGAGCTTTGCCACTTGGTTTTTCAAATCATGGATTCTAGATTGCAACATATGCACATCCAAGTAGTACCTCTCCAACCACAATCCACATTGATCGCAAGGTGGAGCAGCAGGTTGAACAGTCAAGGGTTTCGATGATTCACCGAGGGCTCCTTGAGGTAGTTTAATACCAGGAAAATTAGGATCATCCCACAGACAGGGTGGAAAATTCTTGACAAAGTCATGAGGAGGTTTGTTACACAAGCCTTCCGAGTAAGGATACTCATCGACAAGAAAACGTTCGATCTTTGAATCAGAGTCTTCGCTGACCACGATAGGCTCTAATTTGGTAGGGGGTTTAGGCTTATTTCTCGCCATGCGAGAGATTAACCTTGCATTTTTCTTGCCTTTCGAATTAGCACCAGTCTTAGGTTTAGGATTTTTGGTTGCGGGCTCATTAACTTCAACCTGTTTAGTCACAGCCATAGGCAAATTCGTAGGTGAGTCGGGTAGGGGTTTGGGCAGCAAAATGCTATAAGGCACAGGGGGAATAGGCTGGGTTTTGGTTATCATAGGCTTATCAACCTGTGGAGGGTCCGATTCTTCGAAGCCATTATGACTAAGGAAATCAGCCCAACAATCACGACGTAACCCTAACTCGTAAACCATTATCATTTTAATCAACCCCAAATGGAAGAGGCTGATGTCAGCTTGGCTGTGCTTGTACCTTTTAGCCATTTTGAACAAACTTCTATGCAGGTAGTGGGGCATACTAAGTTTGAAACCCATAAAAACCATCAATAGACGAAGGTGAAACAAGAAAATGAAGCCGTACCTTCCCTCACAAGTAATGAATTGCTTGATTATCATTAGGAGATCATACCAGCATGGTTTCAACATTTTTGCAGGTAAGCCTTTGTCGCAGGATTTCACCGCTCGAGACTGGAATAAAAATGTCCATGGGACATCATCTACCTTGTAGCTTTTGGACCACTTCTGTCCCGTAACAGGCAAGCTAGTTGCCGAGCTGAGAAACTGTTCAGTGATTTCAAGCTGGACATCTCCAACTTTGGCTCGGCAGCCATCGAATGATAATGCAAATTGCCGAGCCACGATAGGATTGTAACCATCGAACTTCTTTATAAACGGGAGCCACCCAAACTTTTCCAGGTCGCTATAAGTGCCATCAAACATCAACAACGCTTGAAACCCATTGGGCTCAGCCCTCACGACAGGAGCCATGACTTCTGTTCATGATAGGGTTCCGTTTACACCACACAACACGCAGGAGTAAAAACGACAGGGTTTAACAACTTCAGCGCTCAAAGAGGCAATGATTAACTGCATGCATGCGAAGGTGGTGGGAGAACCACCGCCATGTAGTGTATTAATGACTGAGTATAGTGCTGTTCCATCAGTAATCAACACATTAATCGGCCAACTCAAATCAGTGTACAACCATATCAACGTGCCATCCATCCAATGTAGAACCAACACCATATGTTATATTCATGCGCCAAGTGTATAGTTCAATCTAACATGAAACCCAACACTAACCAATGATCCATCGTGTCAATAAAACGTTTTAAACCAATGTTAATTCAATCGTGCCATTGTATAGTTTGAAACTTTGATCATTCAATGTAAAATCGAACTTACAAAACATTGCACCAAGCATCGATTATAAAATTGAAATCCAAAAGATTCATCAATGTGCCTTTGTGAAAATCAAACCCATTGTCATTTCTTCTCAAATCAAACTTATAATATTACCGATGCATTTGTTTCACATTCAAATGTTTATATTTCAAAGTTTTTAGAACTTGCAACCAAAAATCTCATATAATCAATAAGTCAAGAGCTCATAGCAAGAAGGATCAAAGCATATAAGACCAAAATCAATCACAACCTTTATAGAGTCAAAGGTAACCAGTAAATATTCATGCTCAATGGCTTAGTAATCAAATAGATCCGAATGCGCGATCAAGGTAAGAGTAGGCCAGAGAACATAAGTTTGAAAGAATATTTAGCAGTCATGTGATAAACCAATGGTCAAGTGTCTTTCAGAAAAATCAATAAAAGACGACGACAGTCTAAACAATGAAAGAGGTGTTTTCACACTTTCAGTTGTGAAAACTGAAACGAAGCCAAATTGCAATTGGTGCAGAAATGAAACAAATGTCTAGTTGCACAATGCGATGGTGATTTGTCGTTTAAAAGACAAGAGGTGTAGGCAGCTTTTTTTTAAGAGCAATTAAAAAAAATGAGTTGGCTGCCAACAAGCTCCTACCGGCTTATCTTGTGTTGTGTTATACATGTAATGTGTGATTGGTTTATAAATGGCCCAATTGTCTGTCTAACACATAGTTATTTAATGCATCAGTTAATGTATTTAGACATCTAGGAATGTGCTGATACTCAATATAATCAAAATAACGTTTCAAGAGGTGAATTCGTAAATATACCCATAATAAAGTAGTACTTCGAATGACATAGACATTACTTAGCTATAGTACTACTAGTTGCGAATCGAGTCGTATAACCAGGTGGCGGATACTAAGCGAAATAACATCAATCAACAATTCGATGACGACATTGTATTCTGCAATATTATTGGTCACACAACCCAGGCACACACCTCACAGACTGATAAGTTCATTTGTAGGTGCGTAAATTTCTCATGCAGCAAAAGCAAGGTTCTGATTATTATGGCTAGCACCATCGACGAAGCCAATGTGGGGTAGCGAAGACTCCGACATCTGGAAACCAAGCACAACGTAACATAAGTGATCGAGGGCAGAGCCCAGATAATGAAAAAGCATACTACAGTAACACACAAAGAGTATGATACAATAAAATACAAACACTTATGCACAGGTGATCTTAGGCATGGTACTTCTTTAAGTAAAACCCATTTCTGGGTTCACTCAAAGGGATATCGTCGTAGTCCACCAACTCATAAGCTCCTTTCTCCAAAACTCATTTGACGATATAAGAACCTCACCACATAGCTTCAAATTTTCTAGCTCCTAGCATATCCCGATCTTGTTCGTAAAGAAGAACTAGATCTCCTTCAGAGAAAACGCGTGGCCTAACATGTTTGTCGTATTGGGCTTTGACGCGTTTCTTCTGGGCTTCTATAACCAAGGTGGCATCGCGACGAGTTTCGTCTAATCGCATGAGATACAATAGACGTTCTTCTTCGGTAGAAATGTTTGGTAGAAGTTTGACGGCTAGTTTTAGGGAGGGTATCTCACATTCAATCAACAAGATGGCTTCTAGACCATAAACTCACTGGAATGGTGTAAACCTGGTAGCGGACTTAACTGATGTCCAGTAATCCCACAATGATGAAAATAATATCATGTGCCAACTTGTTTTGTGAATCCATATCATTGGTCGAAGCATGGTAATGAGGACCTTGTTTATTGCTTCAACTTGGTCGTTGGCTTGTGGGTAATAGGGTGTTGAGTTTTCATGGCGAAGACCCAAATTTTCAGTGAGTTCGGACATCATGAAGTTTCTAAAGTGGCTACCGTTATCAGTAACGATAGCCTGAGGAACACCAAAATGAGCAATGATGTGATTGAATATGAATAATGTTGCAGTCCTTCCAGTATTGTCGAATGTTGGCATCGCCTCAGCCCATTTCGTAAAATAATCTATAGCTACAATAATGTATCCATGCCCCCCGGTCGAGTGAGGGTGACATGTCATGAAATCGATACCCCATTTTGCAAAAGGAACAACAGAGACCACAGGGTGTGATCATATTTTATTGTTGTAGGTTTGGAAAGCGTGACATTTTTGGACGGAAATTATACAGTCGTTAAATAAGAGGGCCAAAAATACCCTGCTCGTAAGATCTTCTGGGAAGTAGCATACACAAACATGTGACCACCACAATCTCCGGAATGGCAATTGTTGAGGGCTTTCTCGGCTTCGTCAAATGTGAGGCAGTGTCGAAAAATAGAGTCAATCCCACGACGATAAAGAGTATCACCGAGGATAATATACTGACGAGCTTGGTAGCGTATTCGACGGTGGTCAGTGATAGAAAAATTGGGTCGGAAAGTTTGGGTCTGGAGATATATGATGATATCCTTGTACCAAAGGTCATCGAAACTAATCAGGAAAAGGGATTCATCGGGTAATGAATCAGCTGCTACATTTTCCGTCTCAGATCAGGGAAGGTTGCATATCAACTCAGTAAACACCAAGGATTTCTTTGACTTAATGCGTTCGAATTGTAAGTCAAACTCCTGGAGTATTACGATCCATTTGGAGTATTTTCCACTTAGCAATTGGAGTGTAAGATTATGTTGCATAGGGTTGCAGTTAGAAATTACCGTAGTCTTGAGAGAGAGGATATAGTGCCGGAAATGTTGAATAGCTTGGACGATTACCAAGGCCAGTTTTTCAACATGTAAATACTTGATTTTGTTAGTTGTGAGACTCCGACTCAAGTAATAAATGACATGTTCGTCATGAGAATCATCCTCCTGGATGAGAACCATAGCGATGGTATAGTTCAAGGTTGCGAGGTAAAGGAAATAATCCTGACTGTAATTAGGTGGGGAGAGTAGTGGGGTACGTGTCAAAGATAATTTCAAAGCTTCAAAAGCTTTGTTGGCAGTGGTATCCCATATGAACTCATAACCTTTTTCGAGCAGTCGCGTAAATCCAAGAGTTAGCTCAACATAGTTTGGGATGAAGCGACGAAGAAATTTTGCCTTCCCTTGCAAACTTTGTAACTGGCGAAGTGAGGAAGGAGGAGGGAGATTGAGAATCTCCTTGACCTTCAAAGGATCTACCCTGATCCATTGATGTGAAAAAATAAAGCCCAGAAGTCGACTGGATTCTACGCAGAAAACGCATTTGTGGGGATTCAAGCGTATATGGTAAAACCGACATCAAAGGAAAATGGCACGGAGGTGTATTGGATGATCTACACGACACATGGAATGAGCGGGTAAGTCACCGAGATATGGATACACAATGTGATTTATGTCATGAAAGGCATAAGACATAGCACGTTGAAAAGTTGCACCGGCATTCTTTAAACCGAATGGGAGTTTTCGATAGGCGAAAGTGCCCCAAGGACAAATAAAAGCGGTCTTTTGTTGGTCCGCGGGTATGATATTGATTTGATTATATCTAGAGAAACCACCCATTAGAGATAATATTTTTCTTCCGGCACAATTGTCGATGATCTGGTCAATGAAGGGGGTAGGAAAGTTGTCTTTAGGACAAGCTTTGTTAATGTCCCTATAATCAACGCACACGCAGATTGTGCCTTGTTTCTTATCGATTGGAACAAGATTGGAAACCCAGTCAATTAGAGCCACCTGGTAAATGAATCCAGCCTTAAGAAGTTTCTCAACTTCAAGCTTGATAGCGACTGCTTTACATGGGTGGACTGGACAAAGTCGTTTCCGGATGGGTTTAGCGTCCGAGTATGTCTTAATCTCATGTATCACAATGTCGGGGTCAATACCCAGCATTTCTTCATAGCTCCAGGTGAAGATGTCATGAAATTCTTGGAAAAGATACTTGTAGGTGACAACTTCATCATGGGAACACGAAGCTCCGATATGCACATTTTTGACAATTCCAGGTTTTATGGATATGTCGAGGGGGATGGTGGGTGGGATATTACTTAAGTTCCCTTCGTAGAACAGATCATGTATAGACTTGGGAACGATAGAAATGACGACAACGGTCGACGGGGTCGAGATCCATTGGTAACCCTCGATAGTGTGTTGTTCCATGAAGAGGATGGAACGATGATGTTCATCATCCCAAGGGGTGTCTTCCATGGAAATAACAAACATAATCATCTTGTTTGTGGGAAAAATGACGCGGAAAGGGTCTGGAGATAAATCACCAAGAGAGGGTGTAGCAGGGATTTCCAATTGAATGGATTGATAAGTAGATTCGATCGGACTTAAAGGCATTTCGTCACCATAATGAAGATGATCGCCAGGGTTGGGTACCATCCATGGGTCGTGAGACGAAGGGGTTCCATGAACAGAGGTGGAGATCATGTTGATCAAGGCAACAAACGGATGTGGAACATTGGGTGGTGGTATGGGGAAAGTACCCATTAACAAGGAATATTTAATAAGACCCACACCGATGTTCTCATATCTAGGGGGGCATTTTGCAATGAACGATACATTGTCGATACGTGTATTAGAGTGGAAGAAGGCCAATTGTTTGACGGTCACTACTTTTCCTTGATGTGGGAAATGCATGACGTGGAAAAGAGTCGACACAATTGCATGCATGGAATCAATCCAGCTACGACCAAGTAGAAGGTTGTAATCGAGAGGAGCGTCAAAGACCTCCACTTCAACTTGGATCGTTTTTCCTTCTAACGTAATAAGCAACGAAGGGAGGACATCGTAAGGCTTAAAACCAGAGTCATTGAAGGCTTTGAGCATGTTGTGGTTAGTCAAAGGAGGAGAGTCGATGGCTTTCTAGTAGGAAATAGACATGACACACGTCGAGGCACCCTCATCAATAACTGTCCTACAAATGTTTTTGTTGGAGACAATAAATTGTATTTGGAATGTGAGTTGAGGGGGTAACCTTGGGATGTGATCTTCCAAGTAAAAAATGATTAAATTCATATCCGTAGGGTCGATTCCACCAATAGCTTTCAACAGTGCTTTCCATTGTATAGGACAACTTTGAAGGACTTCGAGGGCTGACATCGTGGATGGTGCTTGGGCCAGATCTTCAACAATACTGTAGTTCTGGGCAGCACGTGCAAGAGGATTGAAAGCCGATTTTTGAATGACACCCTGTTGACGGGCGAAATTGACCGTCCGTCAACTGGGAGAGTGGAACCGGTCCGGGGTTGTCTAATAACCCAAGCCGTTTGGAATGGACCACCCTGACGAGTTTAACGGCTCCGTTGGCCGCTCTAAGGTATTCTATGAAAACCAAAGAGAACTGATCTGAGCTAAGAAATCTAACTAAACTAAATAAAACAAACTAAACTATAACTAAATGAAAGAAACTAACTAAAATAAAGGAAACTAGAAACTAATAAAACAAACTAAACTAACTACGCTAATCTAACTACTACTAACTAATATATATACAAGATACTAACTATGATTATAATAACTCAAATCAACTATTTAATTGTCAAGTTAATTACAGTTTATTCACAAATATACATTACATACAATCTACAGATTTGAATAAAACCTGTGAAACTGAAGTGCTTGCTGTCCCAAGACAGCGAAGATAACTCTTTTTGATTTTATGATTTATGAATAAGAAAGTAAACTAACTGAAATTAAACAATTTAAATCATATCTATATTAAACTACTTAATGAAAACAATAAACGACAAACTAAATGACCTGGAAACGCTCCAAGTCTGTCCTGTGTATGATGACTTGCTAAGCTGGTTGGAGGAAGAAATTCACACCATTTAGCCCAAAATCTTCTCGGAAACGATCAGCTGTACTGCTTCTTGAAGTATGTTACAGGACAAACAAGACATAAAAGAAAATCATAACAGTTTTCTAATTACAAACTCCTGCAAAAGGGAAACCTATTATGCAACAAGCTTATATATAACAATTCAATTTATGAAGAAGACAAAGCTATCATTCATAAACAGAACCAATAACTGCTATGTCTTTTATAAATTTGGAAGCAACAAGATATGTATAACAGTAAAGAAATTATATCATTATGAATTTGATTTAGACAACAAAGTGATACTAAACCATAAACAATGATGATATACAAAACATGGAACAAAGTGTCGATATATTGAAAAGCAAAAGCTATGACAAAACATCAATTATGCTCCAGTTCGTGATAGAATTCCATATCCTTGTTCTCCCACAACTGAGGATGCTAGATTATTACAAAACCATAGGTTTATATAGGTTCCTCACAAGGTAAAACATCCTTGTGAATAATAGTAAACAGTTTTACACAATCTGGGAATAATCCCAAAATCTCCTAAACTAAGAAAATGAAATGCAAGTAGAAATCTTTAAGATATCTTCCAGCTGCTCCTTATGTCCATTACCAATTCGAATTTGCCTGTATTAGACACAAAGATCAAGTTAGAGGAGTATTTTATTAAAAATAATAAAGAAAAAATGACTCTATAGACTCAACTACAGAATCACCTGATTCTGTAGCTGGTCTATAATAGTAAACAAGACCAGATCAAATCAAATCATATCGAATCCAATCATATTTTAATAATCAAATGATTTAAATCAAGTAAATCTTTAAATCAAACCAAATCCAATAGGATATAATCGGGACAGAGTATGAATACTCTGTTTGCAATAAACACAAAACTGAATCGAATCATAACAAGAATGCTTCGTGAATGCCATCAATGGTAACCCATACCGTATGGAATTGCAAACAATGATTATCGATTAGCATATCGTTCAATCTTTGCCAATATAGAAAGCTGTAACAATTTTATGCATAACCGTATCCAACCATAGATCTCGTTTGCTGAGCTTCAAACAGTCCACAGGTATAATCATATAAACCAATTATAGCAGATTGATATCAATCAATTAAAAGCACAATATAAAATAACATCATTCGTATCGGAATATCAAATCAAAAACTTTGTGATCGATCACCACACAGTCAACAGACAGGCGCGATAAAATCGACATGATCAATACGAATCTTTACTAAATCAATTATAGAAGTGAAATCAAAATTTTGAACAGAATCCAATTTAAGCAGTAATGAAAATCGAATGACTTGCAATCAGTTATGCATCAACAGAGAATTATTCCATTTGGTTCAAACGACACAAATAGCTAACTAATTCAAATCATTTTTACCCATAACTGATTCAAATCGCACCATTGAAAATTGCATTACTAGCAGCAGTCTATTTTTAAAATATAACAAATTTAACAGGGCATCGAACTAAAGATGGACAATCATATATATTCGATGATCTATTAAATTAAAATGAAATCCAATCGGATCTTAAACCATAACAAAATAATTCATCAAACCAAAATCATATGCAGTGAAGCACGCTTATGTAACAGAGCAGGGTTTCATATAAATGATCGAGAATTATACCATCACAGGTGCTGAGACTATGTCAATCTTGAATTGACAATAGCTGTAGCAGACTCGACATTTTTGAACAGGATTGTCCCAACAGTTCGTTGTTTCTTGTTGTTGGGTTGCATCGTTTCATTCTGACCAGTGAGCTTTGCCACTTGGTTTTCCAAATCGCGAATTTTGGATTGCAATCTTGGGACATCCAAATAGTATCTCTCTAACCACAGTCCACATTGATCGCATGGTGATGTAACAGACTGAACAGGAGGGGGTTTTGATGATTCCCCGAGGGTCTCATGAGGTGGCTCAATACCAGGAAACTCAGGGTCATCCCGCAGACAAGGAGGTAAGTTCTTAACAAAATCGTAAGGAGTTTTGTCACACAAACCCTCGGAGTAAGGATACTCCTCGGCGAGAAATCGTTCCACTTCAAAATCCGAGTCTTCGCTAACTGCAATAGGCTCTAACTGCACAGGGGGTTTGGGTTTATTCCTCGCCATGCGAGAGATCAGCCTTGAGTTCTTCTTGCCTCTAGTATTAGCACCAGTCTTCGCTCTAGTCTTTCGGGTTGCAGGCTTAGAAACTTTGGTCTGCTCAGTCATAGCCATAGGTGAAAAAGGTGAGTCGGGTTTTGGTTTGGGTAGCAGAACATTATAAGGCACAGGGGTAGGTTTGTTCGCAACAACCATAGGCTTATCCACCTGTGGAGGATGTGATTCTTCAAAACCGTTGCGGCCGAGAAAATCATGCCAGGAATCACGACGTAACCCCAATTCATAAACAAAAATCATCTTAATTAACCCAACATGAAAAAGGCTAGTGTCAGCATGGCTACGCTTATATCTCTTAGCCATTTTGAACAGACTTCGGTGCAGATAGTGTGGCATACTAAGCCCAAAACCCATGAAAATCATTAATAAGCGTAGGTGAAATAGGAAAACGAACCCGTACCTGCCTTCACAAGTAACAAATTTCTTGATAATCATCAAGAGACCATACAAGCGAGGTTTCAGCATCTTTGCAGGTAAGCCTCGGTCACATGAATTCATTGTGCGAGATTGAAAAAGTAATTTCCACGAGACATCGTTAACCTTACAACTTTTCGACCATTTTTGACCCTCGACAGGCAGGCCAGTCGCAGAGCTGAGGGATTGTTCAGTGACTTCAAGCTGGACATCTCCAACTTTGGCTCTATAGCCATCGAACGACAATGCAAACTGTCGAGACACAGTGATGTTGTAACCATCAAACTTCCTTATGAAGGCAAGCCACCCGAATTCTTCGAGGTCGCTATACGCGCCATCAAATGTTAACAATGCTTGGCTGCCGTTGGGTTCGGCCCTTACAACAGGAGCCATAACCTCTGTACATGGTAGGGTTCAAACTGAATGAAACAATGCACCGAGTTGAAAAACGATAGGTTTGATGGCTTCAAAGCTCGAATAGACCGGAAATAACTGCATGCATGCGAAGGTGGTGGGATTACCACCGCCACGCACTGTATTAATTGACTGAGTACAGTGTTATCAAAAATATGATCATTTATACCATGCGTATCGGCCAGCAAATAGGTGTGTAATCATATTAACGTGCCAGTCAACCAGAGCAGAACCGATACCATATGTTATACTCATGCCAAGTGTTTAGCTCGATCTACCACCACATCCATCGCGTATCGTGTCAATGAATCGTTCAACACCAAGGTTTAAAAATAATCAATTCCAATACATGATTTGGAACTATGAATCATTCAACGTATTATCAACTTACCAAATGATATACCAAGCACTAATTTGTAAGGTCCAATATGATTAATCTATGTGCCTTCAAACCATTTCTATCTCTTGAATCGACTCCATAAACTTGCAAATGTATTCCTTGCACATTGAAGTGTGTGTATTCCAAAGTCTTGAGAACACTATGATCCAAAATTCCTCTTATAATAACTGAGTGAAAAGCCCATAGCAATAAGGATAAAAGCAATAAGACTAAATCCATTACAACTTTCATAAGATCAGAATGAAACCAATAACTTTTATGCCCAAAGACTCAGCAATCAAACAAATCCAAATGCACAATCAAGGTAAGATAAAGCTCAAGGACATAAGTTCGAGAAAACCTTTAGCAGTCATGTGATAAACAAATGGTCAAGTGTCTCTTGGCGAAATTGATAAAAGACAACTACAGTCCAAATGATGAAAGAGGTATTTTCACACTTACAGTTGTGAAAATCAAATCGAGAACAAATTGCAATTGTCGCAAAGATGAAACAAATGTTTAGAAGCACAATGCGACGATGGTTTTTCATTGACGCAGACAAGGGGTGTAGGCAGCGTTTCTTAAGAGAAATTAAAAAAAAATGATTGGCTGCCAACACACCCTTTGGAGGAGGGCGAAGAAATGTGTCTAGGCTCGATCGTTCGAGATGAAGAGGACCATTGGTAGGTGGAGTCGTGGGAGATGGTTGGACTAATGAAGGAGGTATTGCATCAACCTCCTCTTTGGAGGAAGGATAATCTTTGGCTCGAGTGGTAAGTGTGATGTCATTCTGCTTTGAATCACCTGTACACATTAAGACATAGGATGTATTGGAGAGGGAAGGTTGGTCATGAATAACCAATTGGGCCTGTTGTTGAGAAGGGAAGGGTTGGGACAATACGGCCAGAGTGGGTGGTTTCGTGGTCCCTTGAAGGAAATTAGTAACCTCGGCTCGTCGTGGACAATCCTCAGTGTAGTGATCATCACCACAGATAAGACAAGGATATCGGGGTTTGCGTTTATCCCTATTGTCGACAAGAGGGGTTTTGGTTTTCTTAGTTTGCGGATTATTTTTATCCTCCTTGTTCTTACCCTTTCCTTTTTTTGGATTTATTTTTGCCGATGGGGG
>JASDQU010505368.1:32809-45908 GCA_032191745.1 Picea mariana | reverse complement strand
GATCCCACGAGATCACCATGGAGTTTCGATCATATCTGATAGTTCATGAGACTCCTTCAGCATGTAATCTTCATCCACAACACTTGTTAGCATCTGCTATCTATTAGGAATCGAAGGGTCATTCCTCTGTACCGGAGTAAAGGTTTCCAAGCTATGTCAAAATACAATTTTGATCATTTGTCAACAAGGATGACAATTGTAGGTGTACCTGCACTCAATGAATTGGAAATTTTGTCTCAGTATCTAGAACGTTCAGTTTGTTTAAACTATACTAAGTTTTTCCAAAGGATCTTGAACTACTATAATGGAGTGATATATGAAGTTGTTTTCAAGAGGCAACACACATGTTGATTCCATTGCTGCTGGAGGGTCAATTTGTGCAACACAAACATGCGTTTTGCTGGTGGATTTAGAAAGAAGTCTTATTTTGGTGAAATATGGAAACAGTTCGAGGAGAAAAATCCCTATCTTGCAAATACATTTTTGGTACAACCTTTTCATGCACATTACCTGAAACAGTTGCAAAACCCCCTATTTTTCAGGTCCAAAATATCTTCAAGGTTATGATCTAGCTTTAGAAGCGAGTCTTTTCTTAAAAGACTAGATGTTTGGATTGTAGTGCAATGAATGCAATAGAATATGTTTCCTATATTTTAGCCAAGAATCAAGACTAAATCATAATATTATCTAGATTATAGGATCTAATGTAACCAAATGTGTGCTTAAAAAGGAGATTTGCTGACATAATTGAGAGAGGGGGGCTGAGTGGTGGCACTATGAGACTCCGTTTCTGATTGTAAAAGCTTGGGACTTATTTCATTTTACACTTAATGGAAAATGCTATCTCATGGTTAGACTATCTCTTCTTGTTTTTATTGTTTCTTATCTTACTAAAATACATGTGTATTTTTGCAAAGCATTTGATATATCTTGTTTCTGTTTGAAAGCCAACAAATATTTTGTTGATTGCTTGCTCATTATAGGATTTGTGTTTAGGTACATTATTCTTGTCTCTGAATGATATTTAGAATCAATGATTTTGCTTTGTGAGTAAACAAATTGGAAACCTTCATTTTTATTTCCTTTCATGTTAAACTCCATGATCTAGTTCATTAGATTGACTACCATTGACTAAGTAAATGTGATAGGAACTTGATTTTGTGATCTGAGATTGATATTGTCCTTTCCATCCACTACTTGAACCATAAACCAATTTCAAAACCTAAAATAGACTAACAATCATAAACCATTGCGATAACTGAGGTGCCCTAGCTTTCCCTTAGTAGTCAAGGACAACTTTAGGGAGTAACATCTTTTGGCGTCATTACCGGGGAACAAAGGAATGAAGATATCTATCCATACGAAGAACAACATTGAGAACGACTAGCTCTTGATGATGAACAAGAGTTGGACACAAAAATAAACTACAGATCATTCACCTGACGACTCCATGAAGGGAGAATCCACTGACAAATCCATTGATTCAGGACAACGAAGGTCATGGAAGCCATTTTGGCTCGTAGGTTTTCTCCATTTGATTTCTCTACTGTTCCTGGTTTTCCAAGTGATGTGTCCACTATGCATGAATGGGGAGACTACCTTCCAAGATTTAGAGAAGATGAGGATGATCATCCTACTC
Organism: Picea mariana; assembly: GCA_032191745.1. Lineage (NCBI taxonomy): Eukaryota > Viridiplantae > Streptophyta > Pinopsida > Pinales > Pinaceae > Picea > Picea mariana. Next base: position 44,269 of record JASDQU010505368.1, on the reverse strand, counting down.
AACATCTTATCAAATTTCATGAATATATGGATCAATTAGGTATTTCTCATGAAGATGTACTTATGAAAATGTTTATGTATTCTCTCGAAGGTGATGCACGAGAATGGTACTGATCTCTTCCTATCTTTAGTATTTCATCACTCAAGGATTTTCATGCCGTGTTTTGTTCATATTATAAGAGCATTTTTCCTTATGAGCTCTTCTTGGATGATTGTTGTGAGCAAATTAAATCTCTTAACACTAATGATTGGGAAAAATTTAGTAATAAAATTCATAAAGGTATATGTGTAAAGAATGAAGCTCAAGATGGATTTGATAGCTTTCAAGATGTTTCCTATAATCTTAGTGGTGATTATCATGAAGAGATTGCTCCTTCAAGTTCTTGTGAAGACCAATTTTTTATTGAAGAAACTTTTGTTATAAATCATCTTGAAGATCACATTGCTTCTTCTTTATCATTATCATTAGATCAAAGTTCTCCAGTTTATGATGAATATGATGATGATGTTGAAATCTTGGACCCAGAATTCCATGATATGGAGCAGTTTGATTAGCAGTTTCATGAGGGCATTGAAACCATTATCCATGAGGAATCAGTGCTTATGTATGACAATTAAAATTCATAATCATAGCTTGATTATAATAAGAAGATTTCCATACTAGTATGCTTAGGAAATGATATCAACAGACTGATATGTAACTGTCATTATGCAGATTTTGAAGAGACATTCCAACATGATGCAGATTACATTGAACATATTGTTTTTGATGTTGAAATTCATAAAGACAATTTACTGCCTTTCGTTCCTCTTGATATTCTCGTTTCAAATGTTGTTAAAGCATTTCCTACTCAAGAATACACTGGACTATTTCAAGAGTTTTTTGTTGCTCCTGTTTGCAATGGAATGTGTGATATTCATGCATTGTTTCAAGAGAATTCCAGTCTTATTATTGGAGCAAAAAATAGACAAGTGGAACACAATTTTGCAGACAAAACAACTTTCATACAACAGTTTCCAGATCAGCTGGAATTCTATCATTATCCTCATGATCCAATGGCCACCTACATGGAGTTAAAATGGGACAACGAGTTTTCTGTCTTTGATGTTTTAAAGTTGGAATTGTAGTTTTTGTAAGTATGAGCGTCAAGATTATATTTTGCTGCTATATTTTTCAGCTTCTTCTAACCTATTTATGCTTAAAGATGAAAGTTAGTTTCAACTAGCCAACCCGTTCTTTGATTGGTTGTATTGGCAATTTCATATTACATGATCGGCTTGACTTTTACTGGTTAGGAGTAGGTAGTTGATTGAATAAGCTCACATATCGAGCATTCAGATTTCATTCTTCAGTTTGTTACAGTTTGTTTTAGATCAAATTTAATAAACAACTCCACAACCCAATGGAAAAACTAGTTTCAAACCTTTTCAGTTGGTTTATAGTGACGATTTATTTTTAGCTTGGAGTGTGTGGGCATTTTTTTTAGTTTTTAATAATGAGCAGGGGTGTTTTCAAGGCATGAAAATGTCACATTTTCCGCACAGGTTGACTACAGTGCATGATGGATATTTGTATGTTTCTGATTTTCAAAAATGTATTGGGCATCTAGTCTACAGGTTCTTGGAGCCCCATAGGGAGGATTCCATCCCCAATTGGAGATAATGTTAGTACCTAGATCTACAATATTAAAACTTTAACTCTTGTACCCATTTTGACAACGCTTCTGCCAAATATTGACGCACTACCAGAAAAAGGACATTCTTGCAGTGCCATCATGATCTTGTCAAATTACAACCTCTTCACTAATTTTGTATCATTTCCAAAAAATCCTTCAAGTTCTTCACCAAGTTTTTTCTCGGGCTATATTTAGGTTGCTTATGTTATTAAACAATATTGTGGTTTGTTCATGTAAAAAATAATATATTGGCCTTTGAGACCAATCTCTATAACATAGAGCACCCAAGACTGAGTGCTAGGGATTGTGTTCAAAAGTAATATTATGAGTTTTTATTTATAAAAATATTTGGGCTTTGTGTCAAGCAAACCCAAATCTCCAAGTCTCAATCTCCATACAATCAACACATCAAAGCCCGAGCTCAAGTCACAATGAAGCATCGATAACGCCCACACAAGGCACCGAGGAGACAACCCATGATAGAGTATAAATTCTCAAAGCGTCAATAACACATGGAGCTTTCGATGCATATAAACAATAACACAACAGTTTCCCATAGCAATATGGGATATATTCTCATTAATGAAAAGGTTAATCTGCCTTTAAAAAAATGTTGGTTTTGTTTGCTAGCGAATCCAACTCTCTTAGTCGTCAACACCGAGCGCCATGGTCATAACCAAGTATCAAAAACACCAGCTCGACCAATCATAATCTTAGTTTGACAAAGATCCTGATATCACCAGTTCGTTGAGGGGAATATCATGGAGATTATAAGCACATTGAGTGGCACAAAATAGTAGAATAGATAAAGGAGATCACGGGGATTGAGTGCCAGATTCGACTAGAATGCAATAATAGTTTTTCCACAAATAAATATGCTAGGGTTTCATGAAATTTCCGATCAATGAATGCCACGCCATCAAAATCACAGTTGGAAGAGATCCCACAAGATCACCATGGAGTTTCAATCAGATCCAATAATTCATGAGACTCCTTCAACATGTAATATTCATCCACAACACCTATCAACATATGTTATCTATTAGGAATCGAAGGGTCATTCCTTTGTTCGACAGTAAAGGTTTCCAAGCTATGTCAACATACAATTTTGATCTTTTTTCAACAAGGATGACAGTTGTAGGTGTGCCTACACTCAATGAACTATAAATTTTGTTTCAGTATCTAGAACGTTCAGATTGTTTAAAGTAGATAGTTTGGATTTAAGTTTTTCCAAAGGATCTTGAACTACTACACTGAAGGGATGTATGAAGATGTTTTCAAGAGGCAACACACAGGTTGATTCCATTGTAGTTGAAGGGTCAATTCATGTAGCAAAGACATGTTTTTCTGGTGGATTTAGAAAGAAATCCTCTTTTGGTGAAGTATGGAAGCAGTTCGAGGAGAAAAAGCCCTATCTTGCGAATGCATTTTTGGTACAACCTTTTTATGCACATTTAATTGAAATAGTTACAACATGCCCTAATTTCCAGGTGCATAATATCTTCAAGGTTATGATCTAGCTTTAGAATCAAGACTTTTCTTAAAAGACTAGATGTTTGGATTGTAATGCAATGAATTCAATAGAATATGTTTCCTATATGTTATCCAAGAATAAAGACTAAATCATAATATTATCTAGATTATAGGATCTATTGTAACCAACTCTGTGCATAAAAAGGATATTTGCTGACAGAATTAAGAGAGGATGGGCGAGTGGTGGCACTATGAGACTCTATTTCATACTGTAAAAGCTTGGGACTTATTTCATTTTACACTTAACGGAAAATGCTATATAATGGTTAAACTATCTCTTCTTGTCTTTATTCTTTCTCGTCTTAAATACATGTATATTTTTGAAAAGCAGTTGATATATCTTGTTTATGTTTGAAAGCCAATAAAGATTTTTTTGATTGCTTACTCATTACAGGATTTGTGTTTAAGCACATTATTCTTGTTTTTGAATGATATTTAGAATCAAGAATTTTACTTTGTGAGTGACCAAATTGGAAACTTTCATTTTTCTTTCCTTTCATGTTAAACTCCTTTATCCAGCTCATCAGATTGACTACCATTGACTAACTAAGTGTAATAGGAACTTGATTTTGTGACCTGGGATTGATATTGTCCTTTCCATCCACCACTTGACCCATAAACCAATTTCAAAACCTAAAATAGACCAACAATCATAAACCATTGCAATAACTGAGGTTCCCTAGCTTGCCCTTAGCAGTCAATGAAAACTTTAGGGACTAACATCTTTTGGCGTTGTTTCCGGAGAACATAGGAACAAAGATATATATCCCTGGGAAGAATGACGTTGAGAAAGACTAGCTCTTTACGGTGAACAAGAGTTGGACACATAAACATACTGCGGATCATTCACCTGACGACTCCATGAAGGAAGAATCCAACGACGACTCCACTGATTCGGGATGACGAAGGTCATGGAAGCCATTTTGGCTCATAGGTTTTCTCCATTTGATTTCTCTGTTGCTCCTAGTTTTCCAAATGATGTGCCTATTATGCATGAATGGAGAGACTACCTTCCAAGTTTTAGAGAAGATGAGGATGATCATCCTGCTCAACATCTCATCAAAGTTCATGAATATATGGATCAATTAGGTATTTCTCATGAAGATGTACTTATGAAAATGTTTATGTATTCTCTCGAAGGTGATGCATGAGAATGGTATCGATCTCTTCCTATCTTTAGTATTTCATCACTCAAGTATTTTCATGCCGTGTTTTTTTCATATTATAAGAGCATTTTTCCTTATGAGCTCTTCTTGGATGATTGTTTGAGAAAATTAAATATCTTAACACTAATGATTGGGAAAACTTTAGTAATGAAATTCATAAAGGTATATGTGTAAAGAATGAAGCTCATGACGGATTTGATAGATTTCAAGATGTTTCCTATAATCTAAGTGGTGATTATCATGAAGAGATTGCTCCTTCAAGTTCTTGTGAAGACCAGTTTTTTATTGAAGAAACTTTTGTTATAAATCATCTTGAAGATCACACTGCTTATTCTTTATCATTATCATTAGATCAAAGTTCTCTAGTTTATGATGAATATGATGATGATCTTGAAATATTGGACCCAGAAGTCCATGATATGGAGCACTTTGACATAAGGGTTTCATGAGGGCATTGAAACCATTATTCATGAAGAATCAAAGCTTATGTATGAAATTTATAATTCATAATCAGATCTTGATTCTAATAAGCAGATTTCCATACTAGTATGCTTAGGAAATGATATCAACAAACTGATATGTAATTGTCATTATGCATATTTTGAAGACACATTCCAACATGATGCAGATTACATTGGACATATTGTTTCTGATGTTGAAATTAATAAAGACAATTTACCGCCTTTCGATCCTCTTGATATTATTGTTTCAAATGTTGTTAAAGCGTTTCCTGCTCAAGAATATACTGGACTATTTCAAGTGTTTTTTGTTGCCCCTGTTTGCAATGGAATGTGTGATATTTGTGAATTGTTTCAAGAGAATTCCAGTCTTATTATTGGAGCAAAAAATAGACAAGTGGAACACAGTTTTGCAGACAAAACAACTTTCATACAACAGTTTCCAGATCAGCTGGAATTCTACCATTATCCTCATGATCCAGTGGCCACCTACATGTAGTTAAAATGGGACAACAAGTTTTCTCTCTTTGACGTTTTAAAGGCAGAATTGCAGTTTTGTAAGTATGAGTGTCAAGATTATATTTTGCTGCTATATTTTTCAGCTTCTCCTAACCTATTTATGCTTAAAGATGAAAGTCAGTTTCATCTAGCCAACCCGTTCTTTGATTGGTTGTATTGGAAATTTCATATTACATGATTGGCTTGAATTTTGTTTGTTAGGAGTAGGTAGTTTATTGAATAAGCTCACATATTGAGCGTTTAGATTTCATTCTTTAGTTTGTTACAATTTTTTTTGTATCAAAGTTAATAAATGACTCCATAGCCCAATGGAAACACTAGTTTCAAACCTTTGCAGTTGGTTTACAGTTACGATTTGTTTTCAGCTTGGAGTGTGTGGGCATTTTTTTTAGGTTTCAATAATGAGCAGGGGTGTTCTCAAGGCATGAAATTGTCACATTTTCCACACAGGTTGACTAGTGCATGATGGATATTTTCATATTTCATATTTTCAAAAATGGATCAGGCATCTAGTCTGCAGGTTCTTGGAGCCTCACAGGGAGGATTCCATCCCCAATTGGAGCTAATGTTAGTACCTAGATATACAACATTAAAACTCTAACGCTTGTGCCCATTTTGACGATGCTTCTACCAAAGACTAACGCGCTTCCAAAAAAAGGACATTCTTGTAGCACCATCATGATCTCGTCAAAATTATAACCTCTTCACCGATTTTGTATCATTTCCCAAAAATCCTTCAAGTTCTTCACAAAGTTTGTTCTCGGGCTATATTCAGGTTTCTTATGTTATTAAACAATATTGTGGCTTGTTCATGTAAAAAATAATATATTGGCCTTTGAGGCCAATATCTATGTTATAGAGCACCCAAGATCGAGTGCTAGGGATTGTGTTCAAAAGTAATCTTATGATTTTTCATTTATAAAAATATTTGGGCTTTGTGTCAAGCAAGCCCAAATCTCCAAGTCTCAATCTCCATACAATCAACACATCAAAGCTCGAGCTCAAGTCACAATGCAACATCGACAATGTCCACACAATGCACCGATGAGACAACCCATGATAGAGTATAAGTGCTCAATGCGCCAATAACACATGGAGCCTACGGTGCATATAAATAATAACACAATAGTTTCCCATAGCAATATGGGATATATTCTCATTAATGAAAAGGTTAAACTACCATTAAAAAAACGTTGGTTTTGTTTTCTAGCGAATCCAACTCTCTTAGTCGTTGACACCGAGCGCTATGGTCATAACCAAGTATCAAAAAAAAAAAAATCGACCAATCATAATATCAGTTTGACAAAAAGCCAGATCTCACCAGATCATTGAGGGGCATATCATGGAGATCATAAGTGCATTGAGTGGCACAAAATAGTAGAATAGATAAAGAAGATCATGGGGATTGAGCGCTGGATTCGACTAGAATGAAATAATAGTTATGACACAAAGAAATATGCTAGGGTTTCATGAAATTGCAGATCAATGAATGCCACACCATCAAAATCACAGTTGGAAGAGATCACCATGGAGTTTCAATCAAATCCAATAGTTCCTAAGACTCCTTCAACATGTAATCTTCATCCACAACACCTGTCAACATATGCTATCTATTAGGAATCGAAGGGTCATTCCTTTGTTCGACAGTAAAGGTTTCCAAGCTATGTCAACATACAATTTTGATCTTTTGTCAAAAAGGATGATAGTTGTAGGTGTACGTGCACTCAATGAACTGGAAATTTTGTTTTAGTATATAAAATGTTCAGATAGTTTAAAGTAGATAGTTTTGATCTAAGTTTTTCCCAAGGATCTTGAACTACTACATTGGAGTGATATATGAAGTTGTTTTCAAGAGGCAACACACAGGTTGATTCCATTGCAGTTGAAGGGTCAATTTGTGCAACACATACATGATTTTTTCTGGTGGATTTAGAAAGAAATCCTCTTTTGGTGAAATATGGAAGCAGTTCGAGGAGAAAAATCCCTATATTGCAAATACATTTTTGGTACAACCTTGTCATGCACATTTACCTGAAACAGTTACAACATGCCCTAATTTCCAGGTCCAGAATATCTTCAAGGTTATGATCTAGCTTTAGAATCAAGTCTTTTCTTAAAAGACTAGATGTTTGGATTGTAATGCAATGAATTAAATAGAATATGTTTCCTATATGTTATCCAAGAATAAAGACTAAATCACAATCTTATCTAGATTATAGGATATATTGTAACCAACTCTGTGCACAAAAGGATATTTTTTGACATAATTGAGAGAGGGGGGGCGAGTGGTGGCACTATGAGACTCTGTTTCATATTGTAAAAGCTTGGGACTTATTTCATTTTACACTTAATGGAAAATGCTATATGATGGTTCGACTATCTCTTCTTGTCTTTATTCTTTCTTGTCTTACTTAAATACATGTGTATTTTTTCAAAGCAGTTGATATATCTTGTTTATGTTTGAAAGCCAACAAATATTTTTTTGATTGCTTGTTCATTACATGATTTGTGTTTAAGTACATTATTCTTGTTTCTGAATGATAGTTAGAATCAAGAATTTTCCTTTGTGAGTGACCAAATTCGAAACTTTCATTTTTCTTTCCTTTCATGTTAAAATTCTTTATCTAGCTCATCAGATTGACTACCAATGACTAAGTAAGTGTGATAGGAACTTGATTTTGTGATCTGAGATTGATATTGTCCTTTCCATCCACCACTTGACCCATAAACCAATTTCAAAACCTAAAATAGACCAAAAATCATAAACCATTGCAATAACTGAGGTTCCCTAGCTTTCCCTTAACAATCAAGGACAACTTTAGGGACTAACATCTTTTGGCATCATCGCCAGAGAACATAGGAACAAAGATATATATCCCTGGGAAGAACGACAATGAGAAAGACTAGCTCTTGATGGTGAACAAGAGTTGGACACATAAATAGACTGCAGATCATTCACTTGGTGACTCCATGAAGGAAGAATCCACTGGCGACTCCACTGATTCAAGATGACGAAGGCCATGGAATCCATTTTTGCTCATAGGTTTTCTCCATTTGATTTCTCTGTTGTTCCTGTTTTTCTAAATGATGTTCCCACTATGCATGAATGGGGAGACTACCTTCCAATATTTAGAAAATATGAGGATGATCATCCTGCTCAACATCTCATCAAATTTCATGAATACATGGATCATTTAGGTATTTCTCATGAATATGTACGTATGAAATTGTTTATGTATTCTCTTGAAGGCGATGCACGAGAATGGTGCCGGTCTCTTCCTATCTCCAATATTTCGTCACTCAAGGATTTTCATGCTGTGTTTCGTACATATTGTAAGATAATTTTTCCTTCTGAGCTCCTCTTGGATGATTGTTGTGAGCAAATTAAATCTCTTAGCATTAATGACTGGGAAAAATTTAGTGATGAAATTCATAAAGGTATATGTGTAAAGAATGAATCTCATGATGGATTTGATAGCTTTCAAGATGTTTCCTAAAATCTAAGCGGTGATTATCATGAAGAGCTTGCTCCTTCAAGTTCTTGTGAAGATAAGTTTTTTATTGAAGAAACTTTTGTTGTAAATCATGTTAAAGATCAAAATGCTTAGTCTTCATCATTAACATTAGATCAAATTTCTCTAGTTTATGATGAATATGATGATGATCTTGAAATCTTGGACCCAAAAGTCCATGATATGGAGCAGTTTGACCAACATTTTCATGAGGGCATTGAAACCATTATCCATGAGGAATCAGAGCTTGTGTATGATAGTTATAATTCAGACTCAAAGCTTGATTCTAATAAGCAGATTTCCATATCAATGTGCTTAGGAGGTGATATCAACAGACTGATATGTAACTGTCATTATGAATATTTTGAAGAGACATTCCAACATGATGCAGATTACATTGAACATATTGTTTTTGATGTTGAAATTTGATGCAGGAGCATCGTCAGCGACGATAGCGAGCACACGTGGCAGAACATCTCAGGCATGAGAATCATTTTGGAATCCAAAACTGCTGGCAGTTACTTAGGATTTTTCGGAACTGATTGAAAATGAAGGAAGATCAAACACTTAGAAGCGGAATGATCACGAGTGATCTGGTAGTTTCACTCCTAGTCTTGAATGTAACTAAACTTAGGTAGCAGTTAGGTTTTTTTATTTCTCTCATTTTTTCGAGTAGACGAGTAGTTGGGGGAACCGTAAGAACCCTCAGAGATAAATAGAGGTTTTGTACGCCCAAATGAGGCTTCTGTGAGTTAGTAGGAATTTTTTGAGTTTTTAGTTATTGATTTGATCTTAGCTGTGACCATTTAATTTTGAATGAATATGATAGAGGAAAATTGATCCAAATGCATAGTATTGTTACTGTTTGTAATTCCCTGTTATTGTGTTTTCATAAATGAATGAATTTCGTTATGAGTAGATGAATCTGTGAATGTTAGTATAAGTTTCAATTGTTTCTCTTCTATAAGTTATGCAAGGAGTGCATACTGAATGCAAGGAGTGCGTGTAAGAGAGTCTTTTTCGACTTGAAGCTCAGAAGAGATAGCGTGGAACTTTTGTATGCAGAGTGTGCATATTAAGCGCAAGGAGTGTGCGTAGAGGGGAACTTGTTTCAGGTTTCAAAGCTTAGGAGGTCGAGCGCAGAGTGTACCTGGAGGGCACCATAAAGTATTTTGAAAAGATGCAGAAGGGCTGAGTCCCTTAGAGATTGAGTAAGTTGAAAACTTAGGGAGAACCAGTGCAAGTTTGCACGTAGAGCGCAAGTGTGCGCCAGGGTCGAGGTTCAATTTCATTTGCCAAAGCTCAGGAGAGATTACGTTCTCAGAAACATTGACGAGACCGAAAGTCACTGGGCTTGCAGAAGAATCAAAGGTCAAATCCTTTGAAACATTCGAAATATTCAGAGTCAAGGAAGAAAGCACAAGCTCAGAAGGGTTGACACCAAATTATTTGGTAAGGAGTCATTGAGAGCTTGGATGAACGGTAAAAACTCCTGGAGGGAGAAGTGCCGATATCCATAGGCCATTAGATCTAGTACAACTATGAGAAGGATAAGGGCCAAGAGTCATTCAACACTCGAAAGCTCAAGAGATATAGTGAGCCATCGATCTAAGAGAATATCGAACCGTTGATTCCTTTCGTGGGAAGGATATTTTGGGAAATCGGAAATCGAGAGTCTGGAGCACGGAGGAAGCTTTTTTCCAAAGTCTTGAAACACGAAATTTCGACTTGCAAAGAAGGGATCAGGATCGTCAGATCACGGGGAGTCTTGGACCGTTGATTTGAGGCGAGTGGAGTTCAAGAAGTCAAAAGTTAGAAGGAAGAAGGGAGCTGCTCTCCAAAATCGTGAAACGCAAAGTCTCGATTCGTGAGAGAGGATCTGGATCGTTGGAGCACGGGGAGTATCAGACCATTGATCTGAGGTGAGTGAAGTCAGGAGTTCAAAATTCGGGAGAAGGGAGGAGAGTTACTTTGTGAGTTCACGAAGTGCGAAGTCCCATAGCACTCAGAAGTTGGACCCCAGGTTATAGCTGGAGGTCACATCGATGGAAAATAGGGGAAGGAGCCAACGCTCGGTAGATCCCTAATTTGGAGTCCATGAGTTCGGAACTCAGGAGTTCAAAATTTGGAAGCAGAGAGAGTCATGTGACTCACAACAATATACCCGAGGTTGCGAGTTGCGAAGTGCCTTTTAGTTAGGTGCGTGGTCATAGCCAGTGGTCATGTGGAGGAGGCTTGTGCCTGGTGCTTGTTCATGTGGGCAGAGTCACATAATAGGACTTGTGGACTTGTTATGAATATTCCAGTAGGGAATCGAAGAGCTAATCCATCTTGGGGAATTTGAAGATCCAGTGACCGGGAGGTCAGGAGACCCTGCTGAGGTAGGGGCACTGCATCAAGTGGTATCAGAGCGGAATTTTTTTCTTGTAGGCAGTAGGCAAAAGAGAGGAGACAAAAGAACTCAAAGTTGTACTCTATGTGTGAGAGATAGTCAACACAATGCCACCGAGGAGATGAGTGGATCCGCCTTTATCCAATCGAGCTGTAGAAAGGGAGATGCAAGAACTTCGTGCAAGATTAGAGGTGATGGAAGCAAT
>JASDQU010505368.1:7655-17875 GCA_032191745.1 Picea mariana | reverse complement strand
CAATAGGTTGTATTGACCATTTCATATTACATGATCGTCTTGACTTTTGTTGGTTAGGGGTAGATAGTTTATTGAATAAGCTCACATATCGAGCATTCAAATTTCATTCTTCAGTTTGTTAGAGTGTGTTTTAGATCAGAGTTAATAAATGGCTCCATAGCCCAATGGAAACACTTGTTTCAAACCTTTTCAGTTGGTTTTCAGTTATGGTTTATTTTCAGCTTGCAGTGTGTGGGCATTTTTTTTAGTTTTCAATAATGAGCAGGGGTGTTCTCAAGGCATGAGCATGTCACATTTTCCACATAGGTTGATTGCAATGCATGATGGATAGTTGTATGTTTAATATTTTCAAAAATGGATCAAACATCTAGTCTGCAGGTTCTTGGTGTTGGCTATGTGTTATATTCTTTGCATGACTAGCTGTAGTGTCTTCTATGTTGAATCGACGCATAAGGGGGGTTCGAGGGCAATGCCCCCAATAATTTTTTTTTGTCTCGGGAAATGTGTCACATTTTTCCCTCATTTTTTGTCACCTCGATTTTCATGTCCATTGTTGGGAAGTTTTTTCAGCACATAGTTTTTGCCAATGGTTTTCTATTTTCGGTTAAGGAATTAGGGTTGTTGACTAATCTAGGTCATTGGGTTAGGGTTTTGGATTTTGCTGGTTCCTATATGTATATTGTATTGTAAACAATGTATCACTACGAATGAATATAGAATATCTGGTTTTCCCGGTTTGGGTTGCCAGGGGAAAAATCTCTGTGTAATGTGTGTATTTTCCATTGTATCTTTTCTGTTCTTTTAGTGAAAATCAGTTTGCATTAAATAATTTTACAAGGTTAAAATCTACACTTGAGGCCTCACAAGGAGGATTCTATCCCCAATTGGAGCCAATGTTAGTACCTAGATCTAAAACATTAAAACTTTAACTCTTGTTCCCATTTAGATAGCGCTTATGCCAAAGAATGACACATTACCATAAAAACGACATTCTTGCAGTGCCATCATGATCTCATCAAAATTATAACCTCTTCACCGATTTTGTATCATTTCCCAAAAATGCTTCAAGTTCTTCAACAAGTTTGTTCTCGGGCTATATTCAGGTTGCTTATGTTATTAAACAATATCTTGGCCTATTCATGTAAAAAGGAATATATTGTCCTTCGAGGCCAATCTCTATGTTATAGAGCACCCAAGACCGAGTGCTAGGGACAACGTTCAAAAGTAATCTTATGATTTTTCATTGATAAAAATATTTGGGCTTTGTATCAAGCAAGCCCAAATCTCCAAGTCTCAATCTCCATACAGTCAACACATCAAAGTCTGAGCTCGAGTCACAAGGAAACATCAACTGCGCCCACACAAGGCACTGAGGAGACAACCCACGATAGAGTATAAGTGCTCAATGCATCGATAACACATGGAGCCTTCAACGCATATAAACATTAACACAACAGTTTCCCATAGCAATATGGGATATATTATCATTAATGAAAAGGTTAAATTGCCATTAAAAAAAGGTTGGTTTTGTTTGCTAGTGAATACAACTCTCTTAGTCATCGACACCGAGCGCTATGGTCATCACCAAATATTAAAAAACAACAACTTTACTAATCATAATATCAGTTTGACAACGAGCCAGATCTCGCCAGATCGTTGAGGGGCATATCATGGAGATCTTAAGCACATTGAGTGGCACACAATAGTAGAATAGATAAAGGATATTATGGGGATTGAGCGCCATATTCGAATAGAACGTAATAATAGTTATTCCACAAAGAAATATGCTAGGGTTTCATGAAATTTCTGATCAACAAATTCCACACCATCAAAATCATAGTTGGAAGAGATCCCACAAGATCACCATGGAGTTTCGATCAGATCTAATAGTTCCCGGGACTCCTTTAGCATGTAATCTTCATCCACAATACATGTCAACATCTGCTATCTATTAGGAATCAAAGGGTCATTGTACTGTTCCACAATAAAGGTTTCCAAAATATGTCAACATACAATTTTGATATTTTGTCAACATGGATGACAGTTGTAGGTGTCCCTGCACTCAATGAACTGGAAATTTTGTTTCAGTATCTAGAACGTTCAGATTTTCTAAACTAGAAAGTAAGTTTTTCCAAAGGATCTTGAACTACTACACTGGAGTGATATATGAAGTTGTTTTCAAGAGGAAACACACAGGTTGATTCCATTGCAGCTAAAGGGTCAATTTGTGCAACATAGACAAGAGCTTTGCTGGTGGTTTTAGAAAGAAGCCATCTTTTGGTGAAATATGGAAGACATTCAAGGAGAAAAATCCCTATCTTGCAAATACATTTTTGGTACAACCTTTTCATGCACATTTACCTGAAACAATTACAACAACCCCTATTTTCTAGGCCCATAATATCTTAAAGGTTATGATCTAGCTTTAGATTCAAGTCTTTTCTTAAAAGACTAGATGCTTGGATTGTAATGCAATGAATGCAATAGAATATGTTTCCTATATGTTAGCCAAGAATAAATAGTAAATCATAATCTTATCTAGATTATAGGATCTATTGTAACCAAATCTGTGCATAAAAAGGAGATTTTCTAACAAAATTGAGAGAGGGGGGGTGAGTGGTGGCACTATGAGACTCTGTTTCTGATTGTAAAAGCTTGGGACTTATTTCATTTTACACTCAATGGAAAAGTCTATTTGATTGTTAGACTATCTCTTCTTGTCTTTATTCTTTCTTGGCTTACTTAAATACATGTGTATTTTTGCAAAGCATTTGATATATCTTGTTTATGTTTGAAAGCAAACAAATATTTTTCTAATTGCTGGCTCATTAGAGGATTTGTGTTTAAGTACATTATTCTTGTTTCTGAATGATATTTAGAATCAAGGAATTTCCTTTGTGAGTGAACAAATTGGAACTTGCATTTTTATTTCCTTTCATGTTAAACTCCTTTATCTAGCTCATTATATTGACTACCATTGACTAAGTAAGTGTGACAGGAACTTGATTTTGTGATCTGAGATTGATATTTTCTTTTCCATCCACTCCTTGACCCATAAACCAATTTCAAAACCTAAAATAGACCAACAATCATAAATCATTGCAATAACTAAGGTGCCCTAGCTTGCCCTTAGCAGTCAAGGACAACTTTAGGGACTAAAAAATACCTTATCTGATTTCTTTATAAACAAGTTGGAGTTTGCAAGTCTGTTGGAAATTGACCCTGCAAAACTCTCTCTTACTTGGAGAAATATGAGAACGAGAGAGGCTCAAGTTGCAAAAAGGCTAGATCATTTTTTAATTTATGAAGCCTTTCTTGATGAGGCTTTTAGATTTATACAGTGGGTCTCTACCAGATGGGATATCACAACTCTATGCTCTTAGAATTAGCTTCTCTCCGGGAGAAGCCACCCAACCCGTTCAAATTGAACCCAGATCGGTTAAAGGATGAGGATTTCTTGAGAAAAATTAAGGAGGTATGGAAACCCTATGATGGTTCTTCCCTGGAATATACTCCAATCCAGTTTCAACAAAACCTAAAAAGGGAAAAACAAGTAGCTCTCAAGTGGTCAATTGGGAAGAGAAAGAAATACAAAAGGACTCTTTTGAAGATTAAAGAACATCTGGAAATGTGTTATACTAGAGAGGGATTTGGATTTTGAACATAAGATAAAAAAAAAATGAAATACAACTTCTAGAAGAGAAAAATTCTACTGGAAAGAGAAATAGAATGGATGATAAAAAGTCAAACTATCTAGTTACAGGAAAGACATGAAAATACAATTTTTTTCATAGAGTTGCAAATTGTCAAAAAAATATAAATAATGTCTGGAGAATTGAAAAGAATGATGGATCTTGGGAATCATATTTTCCTAAAATGGTATTTGAATGGGTAAACTACTTTCATACTCTATTTAAAGAAGAATTCAGAACCACCATTACATCAATGATCAATTTGGGAATTTATTTTCCCAATTTTATCAATCAGGAAGACAATACAAAATCTAATGGTTGAAGCTAATAAAGAAGAACTATTACGAATACTACAAAGATTTCAAAGAGGTAAAATCCTTGGACTTGATGGACTCCCAATAGAATTATTTTTGGTCTATTATGATTTCATTGAAGAATACCTAAGATGAGTAGTTGAGTTCTCACAATCCACAAGTTAAATCATGGCAACATTTAACTCAACCTTTATTGCATTAATTCCAAAGTTTGACAACCCCTCAAGATTTGAGAGTTTAAAACTAATATCATTGTGTAATTGTATCTACAAAATAATATTTAATGTCTTAGCTCGAATATTGAAAGGCATTATCTCGAGGCGGATCTCCCCTAAACAATTTGGATTCCTATAAGGGTACCAAATTCATGAGGTTGTGGGAGTAGTGCAAGAAGGGCTTCAGCCGATCAAGACTAGGAATCTTAAAGCTATAAATTTAAAAGTTGATCTATCCAAATCATTTGATTGGATGAGTTGGTTATATATCATAATCATTCTTATTCATTTGGGTTTTTGTTTTGGGCTTGTCATATGGGTAATGAGTAGGATCAACTCAAACTCATTTGTAATTTTATTAAACAATGTTTCCTCCCCCTTCTTAAAACCTAAAAGGGGGAATAGAAAAGGATGTCCTCTATCCTCCCCCTCTTCCTCTTGGTAAAAAAAGGTTTTAGTAGATCCCTAAAGGAAACCTCTGGGAATGGAAGCCTAAAAGGCATTAGCACGTGCCCCTCTTGCAATCTCACTCATCTAATTTTTGTTGACGATATACTAATCCTCTGTGAAGGATACAAAATAATGATTGAGAAACTTCATGATATCATGCAACTCTTTTGTGAGGCCACTGAAATGGAGATAAATATTGTTTAATATTTAATTCTTTTCTAGGGTCTCTTAAAGACCATAAAGGATAAAATCTCTCATGTCTTCACTTACCAGGTAGGGGATCTAGATGCTGGACTAAAATACCTGGACTTTTATATGAAAGCAAATCTTTATAGAAAAGGTAATCGGTAGTGACTACTAGTGAATATAGAGGAAAAAATTAATACATGGAACAAATATTGGCTATTGAGAGGTGGTAGACTTGTTTGGTCAAAGAAGTCCTTGAAGCCATCCCTATTTATTGAATTTCACTTGTGTGGATTACGAAAGGAATCCTAGACAAAATTCAACAATTATACTTTATATTTATTTGGTCCATAGAGGTTAGTGAGAAAATAATGGTTTTAGCCTCTTGGAAAAGGTTTGCTATCCCAAAATCTCTAGGTAGATGGGGTATTAAGAATATCATTTTGTTATCAAAGGTTCTTGCTGCTAATAATGTTTGGAGGATTTCTCAAGGCTCTGGGCTTTGGGCTCAAGTTAAAAAAGACAAATACATCTCTCCAGACTCAATAGAAGATTGGATCTAAAAAACCTTTAAAAGTAACTCAAAATGCATCAATCAATTGGGAAACAATTATTTCGGCTTTCCACCTGATTGGAAAGTGGGGTGTTTGGAGAATTGGGAAGGGGGTTAAAGTTATAAAAGGTTTTTACCATTGGATTATATGCAAGGAAGCACACAAACTCCTAGGGCATTTGATTCTTGAGATAAAAACCAAAGGGTATCATACTTTGAGGCAAATTTCTTAAGGAAATAGAGATACAAAGCAATAACTCTAGTTGACTAGGAGAGAAATCAACCTTGGAGAAGAAGATGTAGACACATGGGAGAACTACACTTAGAAATTGTGAAGATGTTTTGTAAAACTAAAAGGGGAGGAGGATTAGCTTTTCTGGTCTCTGAACCCCATTGGAAACTATTAGCCAAGAATAGTGTAATGGCCCAATCTACATAGATGACCCAAGGAAAAATATCAAGTCAAATAATCATTGATTTCTAAGAAAGTTTAATAAAATTATTTATACTCACAAGAGCAGTGGGAGGTGAGGAACTTACTTGCAACGAAGAAATCAACAAAAATGACAACTTCAAAAATTTAGAAATACCTCGATATTTGACCTAACAAACCACAAAAAAGAATGGGGGATGACTCTTCACCCAACTGTAGGCCTGACTACTTTAATCCTTCAACAATAGGTCACCCCCGAGCCCTCAATCCACTAGTATGCTAACAATACTTAGCCTTGTCCTCTATAGCCCAAAATAAAAGAGGTGATCCTTTCTCCTTCTTCTCCATCCTTATATAGATTCCACCCATGGTAAAGAACCCAATCCCTAGGATCCATTATTTAATTCTTTATTAAATATTTTAGGGTTTCTCCATAAATTACCGTTACTTATTTTACCATTTTCTTTTATTATCCAATTATTTATTATGATCCCTTTATAATAATTATTTTACTTTATTATTATTATTATTATTATTATTATTATTTATTTATAATAATACGGGGCATGATTAACTTTGATTATTCCCGAAGTTAACTTCGATTATTCCCGAAGTTAACTTTGATTATGTTATCCCATCCTTATCTTCCACATCACCATTTTCTGAACTAGTATAATGCCACTGGCCACAATGATCCAGGTAGATATCAGTGGCCACCCAACTTTTCCAACTGACTCAAAATAGGTTTTTGGCAATTTTGGTAATTTACTATTTTTGGTAGTTTTTCGGGTCCTGAACTTCCGAAGCCGCTTGAGGCCCTAAATGACGTTTTTTGGGCATCAAACATTCGACAAATATGAGTCCGTTTTGGACTTGATATTTGTTGTCAGCAGTTTTAGTCCTTGGACAGGTCTTTCTAACGATTTATCGAGCGCCCCAAATGAAGATCGTATGAAAAAGTTAAGCCCCTGGGAAGTTGACGTATCAACTACCCCCATCGGGGCCTGCAAACCTGTTGGATTTTCATCTTTTAGGGCTAGGATTTTGGATTTTACTTATGTTAAAAAAGCCCTTTGGAGCCTCATTGTAATAATCATCTTCTTGCGATGCGAGTAGCCGTCACATATCTTCTCAGAGATAAGCTGCCACCATTCTAGCAAGTCTTTCACTCTGTATTTTTACAGTCTCCGTACATTTATTTCATGAATAGAAATCATGTATTATTGTATGTATGTGACTCTTGTTATATTTCCGATATATCTATGTTATATTGTTGTCTCTCTTGCAATATCTCTGAATATTTCTGTGTTATATCTCCGCTTTCATTTCATGTCGAAAATAATCCGGATTAGTGGTATCAGAGTAGGCTTCTCTTGATCATTTTTTTCAGTGCATGTCCCCGACGAGGTCCGAGTATAGCAAGTTGGGTCTCGAGCTTGTTTCTCTTGAAGACAATCTCTATCACACGCCCAATAAACCCTCCATGGAAGAATAAAAGAAAAATGACGGAACAAACGATCCTATGAATCTGTTGCTTGAGAAAGCTCTCACGCAACATAGGGACAAAATGATGGAGAATTTTTCCCACATCCTTCAACGCCCGCCGATAGCAACAGGTGCATCTTCATCAAACAACCACTTTGGAAGCACCTCTCCTCTCAAGGTACAGGTTAATTTTGATATTCCCATATTTGAAGGTTAGATAGATGAGGGTGCCCTAGACAAATGGTTAAATCTGTTAGAAGGTTATTTCTCTGTTCATAATTTTTTCGACAGGGAAAATATCACCTTCACACTCCTTAAATCTCCCCCCCATGCCAAACATTGGTGGGAAACTTACTGGGAGCAAAGTTCCATAGAGGAGTCTGGAATATATTGGGCCGAGCCCACTTGGGATTTTTTTTTGGATGCGGTAAATGAACAATATTACCTTGTTGGCAACTATGAGGTCCAGTACATGAGATGGACCACACTGCGGCAAGAGAGGGGCCAAGTAGTTCCGGAGTTCACCAATTTCTTCCACACCTTGCGCACCAAGCTGGGTATCAAAGACTCTGAATGACATTTGGTTCTGAAATACCGTGGGGCTCTACACAAATACATCCAAACTGAAATTGATTTTCTGGACATCTCATCACTCAATGCTGCTTATCAATATGCTGTTAAAATCGAGCAGAAATTTAAGCACCAGAACAAATAGGAGTTTGGGTCTGCAAATTTACAACAACCAAAGTATGATAAAGATGGCCCTAAAAAACATTCTCTCGAAAACCAGTCCAAGCCATAGGAAAAGAAGGGTCACAGAAAGACAAAGAAGGACACCGAAAAATGGTGCGATTTCCACAAAATCCCCTGGCACAACACCGATGAATGTCGCTTAAAACAATCATTTGTGGCCAAGATCAAAGACAAGCAACCGAAAACTGATTCGGAATCTGATTCTGAAAATACCGGTAAAAGATAGATCATCGACGCAGAACCCACTGCTATTGTCGCGACCGCAACGATTCAACCATAAGAACCAACATATCCTGAAGAGGGGGAGCACCTTTTTCATTCATAGATGTGGGTGAAGGGGACCCTGCTACATTTTATTGTTGATAGCGGATTCTAGAAGAACCTCATCTCAGCAGAGGTCGTCAAATAGTTGGGATTGTTGACAACACCACACTTGCAGCCATACAACATCGGGTGGCTTCGCCAGGGACGAGATCTTTGTGTAAGCCAACAATGCCGATTTTCATACGACATACAACCCTTCAAGGATGAGGTATTATGTGATTTTTCCCCACTAGATGTTTGTGATGTTCTCTTGGGCCAACCATATACGTGGAAGAGCCATGTTGTTTATGAGTCTCGACCCCGCAGTGACATTGTTTCTCTGGTTGGTCATCTCTACAAAATACCAGATGTAGTTCTGACTACTATTCCACCTAAACAGTTCCACAAGGTGGTATCTCATACTACAAAATTCATCTTCTTCACAATCTGTTCAAAAGATGAACATAAGGATACTGCAACCACTACAACCTCAACCCAAGTACCTTCTATCCAACAGAAGAAGGTCGACAAGATTGCAACAAAGTGTAAAGATTCCTTTTGCACACATGCATCTCATGTAGCCAAGCTGGTTAAAAAGGTCCAACCCTTCCAACCACATGTTTGTGACAACCTTCAACAAGCTAAGCAACACAACTTCTCCAACAAGGAAAACGACTCATCAAGATGCAGATTCAACAAACACTTTTTCCTCTCCCCCAGACACTCAACGCACTGACCACCATTGCTTCCTAAGGAGGGAGGATTGATCTAGGTGGATATCGGTGGCCACCCACCTTTTCCAACTGGCTCAAAACAGTTTTCTGGAAATTTTGGTAATTTACTAGTTTTGGCAGTTTTTCGGGTCCTGAACTTCCGAAGCCGTTTTGAGGCCCTAAATGACATTTTTTGGGCATCAAACATCCGATCAATATGACTTTCTTCCGGACTGGATGTTCGGTGTTAGCAATTGTAGTCCTCGTATAGATATTTTTAATGATGTATCGAGCACCCCAAACAAAGATCGTATGCAAAAGTTACTCCCCTGAGAAGTTGACGTATCAACTACCCCCATCGGGGCCCGCAAACCTTTTGGCTTTACATCTTCCAGGGTTAGGGTTTTGGATTTTAATTATGTTAAAAAAGTCTTTTGGATCCTCATTGTAATAATCATGTTCTTGCGAATGCGAGTAGCCATCACATCTCTTCTCAGAGATAAGATGCCACAATTCTAGCGAGTCTTTCACTCTGTATTTTTATAGTCTATGTACATTTATTTCATTAATAGAAATCATGTATTACTGTATATCTGTAACTCTTGTTATATTTCTGATATATATCTATTATATTGTTGTCTCTCTTGAAATATCTCTGTATATTTATGTGTTATACCTCTGCTCTCATTTCGTGTCGAAAATAATCCGGATCAGTGGTATCAGAGTAGGCTGCTCTTGATCGTTTTTTCAGTGCATGTCCCTGAAGAGGTTCGAGTATAGCAAGTTCGGTCTCGAGCTTGTCTCTCTTGAAGACAATCACTCTCTCGCTCCTAAGAAACCCTCCATGGCAGAAGAAAAGAAAAACGATGGAGCAGACGATCCTATCAATCTGTTGCTTGAGCAAGCTCTCACGCGACAAAGGGATGAAATGATGGAGAATTTTTCCCACATCCTTCAATGCCTGCTGATAGAAACAGACACATCTTCATCAAACAACCACTTTGGAATCACCTCTCCTTTCAAGGTACAGGTTAATTTTGATATTACCATATTTGAAGGTCAGATAGATGCGGATGCCCTAGACAAATGGTTAAATCTGTTAGAAGGTTATTTCTCTGTTCAT